>VXBU01018641.1:52207-137368 GCA_013400315.1 Bombycilla garrulus | reverse complement strand
GGCCCAGACAGAGGGATTTCATTTTTCATTTGTACTAGGTTTTAGAGGGCACCTGCCAAAACAGCTGATCTGGTTGTTTGCATCCACTGATACAGGTTCTGGGTTTGTTTTATAGTTGGCTGTCCAGATGCATAGACTGGCATCACAACTACAAGGCTCCCATGTTACAGCCAGAAACTCATTAGAAGCTGCAATTTATGGTCTTCCTGCCATTACATATGACAAAATGGTCTGCTGAAAGACAGGCAACATGGTACATGGCTTCTTCAATTTTTTTTTGTACATTTTTTTTGGTTTTTTAATCTACACAAAAATAGCTGTGGACCCAGATTGGGTCTACACTTTATAACAAAGGGAAAAATTATCTGGGAGGAGTTCCTAACTTCTTTGAGTATGTCATCCCATTTTTCACCTTTAAGAAATGTGTTGTTCAGTCAATGTTTCTAATTAAAAAAAAAAAAAAAAAGCAGACCCTTCCCTCTCTTCTCTCCCAGTCCCAAATATCTGTTGTTATCTCCAGTGTTGGCTCCAGCAACATATCTGAAAGCTGTCCATGAAGGGGAAGTCTAGGAAGTCACATTAGGGAGTATTAGTATCTATAAGAACAACTCTGGCTACAGCAATGACCTGCTTTTCTGGGCTAGTTACCATTGAGTCAACCTAGAAACACAAAGGGAATCACATAAATCCTTTGGGGCAAGGAGTTCTGCTCTGTTTTATATCGTCCTAGTGCAGGACTATTGCTTGCAGATGTCTTTTGCAGGGCATAAAATGCCAGTTGGAGAACATCTGAAGAAGTTCTGTGAAAATCTTGAGCACAGGGTTGAATTTATCTTTCCTAAAGATTTCCTGAAGATGAAGTAGACCTCCAGCTGGACTCACCTCTTGTAAAATGTGGGAACAGACAGTGTATTTGGATTATTGCAGAGTTGAAGCACATGCTGCTAACTGAGATGTGCAGAACGAATAAACAATGACTTAATGCCATTCCTGTTTCACAGGGAGCCATAAATATGGGGTAGAAGTTGCTGACTAAGGCACTAATTCAGCAAGTGGTAACAATTAATCAGGAGGTAATGCCACTTTTATAGGGAAAATGGATATGGGAACAGAACTGACAGAGCAAAGGGATGGGGCTGAGATCAATTGAATGGGAGCAGACATCTTGGACTAAAGAGGCTGTTGCCAGTGCAAACAAATGTTATTAGTGAACCTATGTAAGTCATCCTTCATATGGAAGGGACGAGCAGTGGGAAGAACCTTACACAGTCTTTGTAAAGCTACAGGGCACTGATTACCTAAGAGGGGTGTTCAGTGCTACCAGGGCTGCATGAAAGGGGCTTCGTCAGAAAGAACCACCAGTCCTGGGTCTTCCTGTCAAACACCTGTATAGATTTTTCCATCAAAAAAAATAGGTATTTTCACCAAAAATGTGGATGTAGGATCATAGAGGCTTAAATGACAGCACTATGCACTTGTCTCCTTAAGGTAAACAGCAATTAAACCAGTGCCTTAACTTTTTCTTTCTGTCCCAGGGAGATAAAGACACAGCTAATGTTTTATTCCTGTTCTGATCATTGCAACTTGTGCTAATTAAATTAAAATATTTCATTTCCTTCACTGGTAGTTCTTTCTCTCCTGTTTCCCAGGATTTAGTGACTTTACAAAGCACGCAGGGGGCTGTGAAGAATCAAGCCCTGTGTTCACAGAGCCTGTCAGATTCTCCTTGTCTCCTTGAAGGTGTGCACCAAAGTCTGCCTGGAGCTGGCTGCAGCAGTGATACGTAATCTCACAGCCCAGCCAAGGACAAATAACCCAATTGTGTTGATCTTGAGAGGTTTCTGAGGATTATTTTCTGTATCCTGAAAAGAAATGAAACCTAATGTCCTGGGAAAGTGTGGTGTGGGGGAAGGAGGTCTCTGCCAGGTGGAGGTGGCTGCAGCCAGGCCCTGAGGGATGTGGAGAAATCTGTCAAAGGCAACTTCCTATATCCTGCCAAGGAAAAAGAATTTTCTGAGCAGAGTCACGTTCCACCAGCATTTATTTGCCACCAGTTTTCATTTCACTATGTTTTTGCACCTGTTTTAAAAGTAGAATATCCCACCCAACAGAAATTTATCCTGTCTGAAATGCAAACCTGGAAATGGGAAGGGGAGACCTGCCATGGTGGGAGCATGACTCTGCTGCAAAGCACCAAGGGTCTGTGTGATGCCTGATTTTCCCTGAAGGTATCCTCTGAGCTGGGGAGGGAGGAAAAATTGGGACCAGGGAAACACAAGCACAATGATAAATAATAACTTTCACAGCAGCTTTTGGGATCTATATTGAGTAGCTCCTGACCTAGCAAGGATCAGTGCCAATCAGCAGGGAGGTTGTGTGAGGGAGACAGGATCACACCAGCAGGCTTTGCAGCATCATTTGCACAGCTGGAGATCTCTATGCCTTCCCTTCGCAGGGGAGCCCAGAGATTTGCATAGATAAAGTAAGAGAAAGATACGTATCCTTGAGTCTCAGAAGGGGGGATTTGTTGTGAGGGAGTCAGGAGAGCAAAAATGCTAACAGCTGATAATATAGTCACATGACTTGGAGATAAAAGGTTACCTCAAGGCAGCATCAGTCGTCTTAGCTTCATGTACATAATTCCTGACAGGCACTCACTCTTGCTTGTAGTTGAAGAACACAATTTGTGAATTTCCCAGATGATTTGTGGCATATCTTCACTGTTCCTTTCTATCAGAAAGCCTGTAGCGAATGTCTTACCTGTTTTCTTCCTTGCTACAGCTTAAGCTCATTGCTGGTCAAATCCACCAAGAAAACCTGGACAGGGCAGTTCTCTCCTATTCTCTTTTTAGCAACCTCTTTCTGGTTTGGAACAGAATTACCATGTTTATCTTCAGTCTTTTCTTCCTCAGACTAAATGTCACTTTATTGAATCTTGCACCATAAATCATGTTTCTACGAAGGCTGACATATTTTCTACTTTTTTTTTTTTCATTTTTCCTTCATCTCTCTTTCCTTGTCTTCTCTCTAATAGATACTTTACCTATCCCCACTCCTTTGCCATAATCTGATTCTATCCTTAATTATTTTCTCCATCTATTTCATGACTTTGTAACAGGGCTAGTTCTGGAACTCCTGTTTCTTTTTATTCTGCTTTGCCTTCCTGCTTTTGCAAAGAATGGTCTTAAAGTATTGAAACATTCTTTGCTCGCCTGGTTAAAGGAGAAGTATGGTCTGAGAGCAACTTTACCAGGCAAGGCAGCTGACCTTGTTCTTGCCATGGGTTTCTTGAGGGCTTGCATGATTTTTAAAAATATGATAGCTTATTGCAAGGAGTATATATAAAAACCCACCAGCACCAGTCTGAAAATTTGGGCTAGGTTATAAGGGGTCAAGGTTCCCTTAGCAGCCCCCATTCTTCAGCTCACAGGCCGTCTTCAGCTTCACTTTAAAGAACCACTAGAGAAATGGAAAGTTTGTGTCTAATTAGCGCTCACAGGCTTCGCAGCTGTCATAAGGCTGAGGGACACAAAGACAGAGCAGATTAAGTGTTGTTATATGTCTCACATCCACAAACCAGTAATATCAGCCTTAACATTGACTTCTCCAAGCTGAGGGCTGCCATAGGCTGCTGGGATTCCTGTTTGCGGGGTTTGTAATGTCCTCATGCCGAAACCAGATCATGGGGACGTTGCCTGGTATTGGGCCCACGCACTTGTAGTGTCTTCTGAACCCGTGTTAGTTTCTCCAGCCACAGCTCTGCACATTTGAAAGGCAAAGTTAATGTTTTTAAGTTAATCTAGAGATCTTTATTTACCTAACTGATTGCAAGATAATGAATTTGTCCAAAATTTTTTCTTTTTGTTCATTAAAAAAATACCATGGAAGAAAACTCTGGGTCTGGATATTGTTCTGTGCAAAGGACAGATTGTTGACATTCCTGGGCAATTCTGCTCTCTGGCAAAGGAGTGCTTCTTATCAAGTGCTCTGATGTATAAGTGCCTGAGGGCTTGTTCACATGGGAAAATCCAGTAGCATTATTCATACCTCTTCACTGCAGAATATGAGTACCCACATGGGAGCTCAGCAAGGGTATAATTATTTTGCTCTAGAAATGTCCAAAGTACCTTTATATAATTTTTCCCCAAAAGAGTTAGTGATGGCACAGGTAATGCAATGCCCGGAGAAAATGCATTTGGGGACATCAGAAAGGACTGCTTTGTACAAAAGCAACTCTTTCCTTGTGTGACAGCACATTTCCCTGTTTGAGATCCCTTTTATTTTTCTTTTTTCCCCACAGAATGCTGTCTCTGCTGTAAAAAAACCCTCATTTGATAGAGAAACTAAAACAAACACCATACATACACTTATTCACACCCAACCCCCCATTCTTTTAATTATTGATAGAGTTTCATTGCACTTACACTTTTCTTCTGTAAATGCATCCTCTGAGCACCACACTCAGATGCTATCTGAGCAGTGACTACAGCTCAGAAGGATGTGCTGAATGCTGATGGAGAGGGGCAGTGCTGGCTCAGAAAACTAAGCAAGAACAGAATCCAAGTAATATAAAGCAATTTAACATTTGACAGGAAATTATGAGGATGTGCTGCACCTGCAGCCACGAACTTCATTTGCATAGCAGAAAAGCAATGTCTGTGCTGTAAAAGTAGAGGGTTAGGAGGGATGGCAGAGAGACTGGGATGCGGCCTTTGCAGTTCTGCCTTTTGTGTCTACTCTGCCCCTTGCAGTTCTCGCTGAGTGACCCGAAGCAGGTGGTACAACTCGGAGAGAGATTTCAGAGTCCTCTGGTGCCCAGTGGCACCCGTGTGGCCCGGCTCAGCACACTCCTGCACAGCTTTCTGCAGCTGCAGCTGCAGGGGCAGGGACACCAGCGCTCCTCTGAGGCTTGGGGAAAACCAGCGACGGAATATTTTGTCACAAATTACCTGGGGAAAGGAAAAAGAGCAGATTGTTGTGTTTCAGAAGCCATGACTAATGCCCTGCTGCTTTCCTGGGACTGTAGCAAAATGTCATCTGAATCTGAAATGCCTTTAGCCGTTCAAAGAGGGAGGTATAGAAAAGGAGCATCCGCAAAGGCTACACTCTAGCTAAGGGATGGCCCTTCTTCCTAGGCTGCTCCTGCACCTCACACATCTTAGGAGTGGCTGGAGGAGCTGGGGTTGTTTAGGAAAGAGGATGCTGAGGGAGGACCTTGTTACCCTCTCTAAGTACCTGAAAGGAGGCTGTAGCCAGGTGAGGATAAGCCTCTGCTCCCAAGTGACAAGCAATACAAGGGGAAATGGCCTCAAGTTGTGCCAGGGGAAGTTTAGATTGGATATTAGGAAAAATTTCTTAACCCAAATGGTTGTCAAGCACTGGAACAAACTGCCCAGGAAATTAGATGAGTCACTATCCCAGGAATATTTAAAAGATGTGTAGATGTGGCACTAGAGGTGTGATCTGTTGGTGGACTTGGCAGTCCTGTGTTAACTGTTGGACTTGATAATCTTAAAGGTCTTTTCCAACCTAAACAATTCTATGATTCTGCATAAGAAGAGGTGAGGGTGAGGGGGTGGGAGAAGCAGGCAGAAGGCCGACAAGCTACACCCCCACAGCCTCTCTGTTGCACCAGTGCCTCCCACCAACACAAGCAGGGTGAGCTGTACCACACCTCATCCCAACACCAAGAACCCCACAGACACCTCTCTCCACCACACCCGCATGCTGCATCTGTAGAGTGGAGAATCACAGCCACTGCTTACACTTGGACAGCCTCAACTTTCCCAGAATCATAGAATCACTAAGGTTGGAAAAGACTTTTAAGATCATTGAATCCAAGTGTCAGTGTAGTACTGCCTAGTCCATCACTAAAACATGTCCCCAGGTGCTAGGTCTGCAAGTTTTTTGAACATTCACAGGGATGGTGATTCCACCACTTCCCTGGCCAGCCTGCTCCAATGCTTGACCACCCTTTCAGGAATTTTTCTTCATATTCAATCTAAATCCTCCTGGTGAAACTTCATGTAATTTTGTCTTGTCCTACCACTTGTTACTTGGAAGAAGAGGTGAACACCCACCTCACTGTGACCTCCTTTCAGCTAGTTATAGTTCATTAGCCATTAGATGTTCCTGAGCCTCCCTTTTTCCAGCCTAAACATCTCCAGCTCCCTCAGCCGCTCCTCCTAAGACTTGTGCTCCTGACCCTGCATCAGCTCTGTTGTCGTTCTCAGGACATTCTCCAGCACCTCAATGTCTCTGTTGAAGTGAGTGGCCCAGAAATGAACACAAGATTTGAGGTGCAACTCAAGGATGTGGCTTTACCATCAGTGGAGATGGAAGTGCCAATCCCCTGCCCCTACTTACTCTGCTCTCCTGTCTGTGGCACTGGGCTAACACCTACAGAAAACCATTGCAAATAAACACTATATATAGTGAATATAAAGATCTGTTTGTGCACCCCAAGATGAGATTTCTGAACAAGACTGACACTCATGTGGACTTGTTTAAAAACCTGACTGTCTTCATCTCACAGTCTCCTTGTACATACCATGCATTTTATAGGCAGTGTGATTTTAAAATGAATGGATGCATAAAACAGCTGTGTCTACTCACTTGCAAGTTGTTATTGGCTCTCTGTGCTCCACATTTGCTGATTTTCAGATTGCATTTTGAAAAGCAATCAAAGAAATTACAATCTTCATCTCCTGTGCACTTCTGTTCCAGGATGTCCCTCATTTTGGGTTCAAAAAAGGCCATATCCACATCAATGGCCACCACCTGTGAATCAAAACATCCCATCAGATCTGGCACGGCACAGACTCTGGGGCAGGGCTGAGCAGGCGTTCTTTGCTGCTTGCTTTTGGAAATGCTGTGCTGAGAGCATCTGCTGGCGGGGAGTTGGGATCACAGGGGCTTTGTTTCACTGAACTGAGCCACACTAGCCTTATAAACACCACTTTTCAAACAGAAACAGCCAACGCTTATGACACCAGGAATGGAAAAATTATTTGTGAACAGTATGCAGTCCTGAGGTCAATTGGATTGATTTGCCTTAAAGTGGAACTGTCCAATCTGAAGACTGATTTACTTGCTGGTGCAGCATATGTAGATGGCACCTCAACCTCTCAGTTACATGATGGTGCCCAATCACCCATGGGCCAGACAGTATCATTTAGAACTCGGCATTCAGACTAAACCCCTGACTTTGCCACTGTGGGGAGGAGCAATGGGATGTGCAAGGATAGCTGCATCTGGTACAGCTCCTGCAAACCTGTCCTTGCACTCTGTGGGTTTGAGTCTGTTCAGCTGTAGGAGATCCCTGACTTTGCTGAAAGCTGCGTCTGGCTCTGTCCAGTCTTCTTTGCTATGGTTTGACACACTTACTGTCCACACCTCTTGCCCTTATGGTTGAGAAATATGTCCTGTAACAGAGTTCAGCCAGAAGTTGGTCACAGCAGAAAAGACCTGAGTGAAAGGGGTCAGTCACTTTGCTCCCCCTGGCACGAGGCTCTCAGAGCAGTGTGTGTGCAGCACAAAGTGTTTGCAGGACTGCTGCCCTGAGGTGCTGGGGCTGAGAACTCTCTGGAAGCGAAGGGCTGGGCTCTCAGTTTCTGCCAGTGCGACTCCACCCGTGAATGCTTCACTTAAAGAAATCACAGCAATAAAGAGGGAAAGAAAGAAATCCAGTACAAGGATGGCAGCTGCCTGATGTGAGCCAAGCTTTGACCACAGGGAAGGAAGCCTGTCTCCAAACCCATGGATGTGCAGCCAGCAAATGTTCACAGCTGCATTTCTCACTTGACAGTCAGAATCAGGGATGTTCTCTTGCTGCATCTGACACACATTTTCATAGAGGAAAATATCTGGGCAAAGCAGAGTTACTTGGGCTCAAATGATGGTTTTATTTTTCAGATTCGACCTCCCATGTAACAGGAGAAGATGAACTGTGTGACTGGAACAGCAACTGGATCAACCCCAGGAACTAAAGATGTCTGGTTTGGTAGAAGGCCAAATAAACCTTCCACAGGCAAAATAGAGAACACGGGCTAATCTTCATTTTGTTCTTTTCCTTTTTCCATAGGGAAAAATCTTACAGAGATGATGCATATCTTAAAAACATGAGTATTTTTAAGCATTTTGGAGAGCTCTATAATGATGATGTAGCATAAGGAATTTTACATGTTTGGACAGGCAATTTTTTTTTTTTTTTGTTCTTTACTGCCTTAAGCTTTCTGTGGTTTTGCTGTTTGGTTCTTTGGAGAAGAGACAGTGAGAATAATACAGGGTTCCTTAGTCCCAGCACCACTGCTTCACCTCCCAGGTGGGGTCCTTGCCAGCACATTTGACAATCTGATCCATTGCTCCACTACGAAAATCAGCCCTGCTTCCCAAATATGCAGCTGCCAAAGGGTTCAGTGGCTTCATTGAAATTCATCTTTTACAAAATTGTGTGGGCATCTAGCTAGACCTGTGAAGACACTTTTGGGTGACACTCTGCTATGTTTTGGTGGGCTTTGCTATGATCATAGTTGAAGAAAAAAGAACCTAAGGAAATACAGGAAGGACCCAACTTGGCTCACAGCCTGATTTAAAATTGTGTTTAACATGCTGTAATTTTTCCAGTTTCCTCTGAAGTATTGGTAAGAGAGGAAGCTCTCCCAGAACACTGTGCATTCACCCAAACCTCCTTCTAACTCTGCACCTTATGTGGCTCCATGGCAGCTTAAGATTCTCCTGGATGATCTACCAGAAAGCTCCTCTGTGCTGTAGGAGAGCATGTGAAGGCTGGAGACTTATCCCCACCACATGAAAATAATCCTCAAAGCAAAGCTATTGCATTCCAGGCACATTTCTTTGGGAATTAGAAGTCTCATTATTCAAATGAGAAATGTTGGTACAATTGTGGGATTTTTTTATGATCCTATAGAAGAAACCAGCAAATGAAAAAATTGCTGAAAACAAACATAAGGGACAAAAAAGAGGCTGCATTGCTGTGCTTCCATTCTGGAACTGGTTGGTCACTGGAAGATCCTGGCAAAGCAAGCCTCACAAAAAGGAATCATAAGAGAAGACACATCCAGTATTCATCCCCTTTCCCTAAATGGAATCTATTTTCCTGTGAGTAGGTTGTGAAACAGATGCTCTGGCGTGTGCTCAGCGACAGGCAGCCACAGCCCTGAGTAACTGAGGAAGATGGGCAAAGCCTGCCTCGAGGAAATCCAGCTTTGCCTAAACAGTGGTACAGCTTGCTTCAGTTTCTTGCTGTAGTTCCTCACCCGTTCCCTGAATTGCACCTGAATAAACAATGGGAGGGGAGGGAAGGGTGAAGGGGAAACACGCTAATTATCCTTAATGGCTGTGTGTTTAGGTAGTGTTTGTCTAGTACTCTGAAGATAGAAGTGTTACATTAACACTCAGTGAGTACTAAAAATAGTATTAAAGTCCCTGAAAATGCTTTATATTCGCTCAGAGTGCAGAAAATCCACTGATGGCACTGCTAATTGGGAGCCTAGTTCAAACACTCACTGCATGGTACCCCCAATCTGTAGACAAAATTCCAGCCAAAACCAGAGGAATTTCTATTTCTGTCGGCAGAACAAATGTGAGCTGCACTACTGTTTAGAAAATATACATAGCTATCAGGTCTGAGTTTCATCTGCACAATGAAAAGTCAAAGAGTGACAGTAGGAGGGAATTTCATATTGCTGTCCTCACACAGTTTCCAGACCAGATAAATTGACCACTGAAACAAATTTAAGTGTTTGGATGTGGGGGGTTCCCCTTGTGTCAGACCATTAATTCAGCCTTAGCTTTCAAATTCATACAGTCTTTTCATTTCAGCATCACTACCAGAAATACAACTCAAATTACAGCTTCATTTAGAGCTTTTGCAATCCCCTTGCTTCCAGGAGGCATCCCTCACCACATGCATGGGACACCTTGCAGAGGTGCCTTTAAAGAAGTGAAACAAAACAGAAGCGAGCAAGAGGTTTTCAAAATAAGAAGCAGGATTTAGTGCTCCAAAAAAGTGGCTGTACATATTACAAAGAGGAAAAGTAGTAGAGAATCTCCCTTGATGCTTGTAAATTCATTGGCTTTGCAAAAAATTAGCCAAAAGCTGTACAAGGAGGGAAGTGTCATTTTTACAGAGTCACCTTCAGACTAGAATTTGGCCTCAAATTCCTGGAACACCACCCCAAAGGCCTAACTTACCGTGAGATCATGCCTGATAGCGAAGTTTTCTGGTTTGATGTCACACAGGTGAAGTCGGTGAGAGAAATCATTATCAAAATGCTGCACCATGTCCAGAAAGCTGAGTGCAATGTCAATGATGGCTCTCACCCTGCTTCTGTGTCCAGTCAGGGAGGGGCCGATCACATTTTCCAAGGGAAAAAGAGTTTTGTGCCAGGCATGTCCAGCTGTGAGATACTCCACAGCATAAAAGTGTCCACAAGAGCCAATAATTCGTAGCACATGTTTGCTGAAGTCCTGAAGCAAACTGAAGTAGATATATTCTTCCTGCTGGAGCAAGGACCACATGCTGGCCACCTGTGCTTTCCAACGTGGTCCCTTCTTCCTTGTCCACAGGGGCCCCATGCTATTGTTAGACAGTTCTAGCCCCAGGGCATTTTTGACCTCCAAAGCTACCATAAGCAGAAGTTCTGTTTCAGGGATATCCTGCGTTTCCACCTCCTCTAGCATACTCAGGTGCTGGTAGCTGGAAAAGATTTCTTTTTTGGATTTCAGTATGATGGGCTGGCCTCTCCAGTCAGCCTGAATGACCTTCTTACCTCTGTCATAGTAAAGGCAGTGTTTGTACACCAGCTTCTGCGCCACACACAGGTCTTCGCAGAGGTCCCCAGTCAGGGCTCCGCTGCTGTAGTCGAGGCACTGGAGCGAAAGAGCAGAATATTCATAGCAGAACCATACCCCCATGGACCATGCAGAAGAAAGACAAATAATGAGCAACAGTCCTGAGCTCCAGAGGTTTGCAGCAGTCATGGAACTGCAAACACACACCCACAACCATTGAGTCATGCAACAGTTTTTCAAAAGTCTCTGGAGATCTATTACTAGGGGAGTTTTGCTTCGAAACAGGGATTATGGAGATGGTAAGGGACAGGCTTTTCAGGGGCAAGGAAACGGAATGGATGATCTGTTCATCTGTTCATCTGAAATTTTTTACACATATGAGTTCAGTGAGACAAACTTTAAACACCTGGGGCTGCTGTGTGTGATTATGGGTTGTAACACTTTAAGACATAGAATAATGCTGGACTTCTCTGGAAGGTTCAGGCCAGCATAACTTAGACATCATCACTAAAACTACAGGAAAATCTACACATAGCTGGATCCCTGGGACTTTGCACAGCTCTGCATGTTTCATCCTTGCACTGAACATACCCTGAAGGAAGCTGTGATAACCTCCTCCTGTATCACCAGGAAACAGAGAGGTTGCATTCAATGAGTATTGGACCAAGAACCTGCAGGATTTTTGAGTACATAAGTGCTGCAGAATGCAATGACTCTACAGGTTTTATATGTAAAATGTCACTTTTATCAGAAGTGACATTTTAATATTAATTGCTTCCATACTTAATCTTCTATTTTAACTGGAAAAAAAATCAGTCCTTGGAAACAAGGGAACTGCTTCTTGATAGTGGTCAATGTAAATTAGTGCAAGAACTGCAAGGATTCCCTCACTAGTCCTTTTCTAAAGCCAGAATAATTTCCATAATATCATTTCCAAAAGTGGAGGCAGTTGATGTATTCCTGTGGTCATTCAGAAGTGCAGCTGTAGGGACTGTTTTGGGTCTCTCAGTAGAGGGGAGGATCAGAGGTCTCTGGTGAAAGGGGAATAGAGGGGTGGTGCAGAAAGCCAAACATCTGTGAGGCAGCTTGACAGTGTCATCCACCTCTGTCACTTTCTGGCATTTGAACCTTCACTTAAACAAACTGGCAGGTCCCCCCTGCACGTGCAGGACTTGCAGAGGCTGCCTGAGCCCCACCTCATTTGTGACTGGCTGTTACACGAGGAACGTGATCATAGCATTCAAGTCATGTATTTTCTTGGGACAGTCTCTGAGGTGTGTACACCAGAGGAACATGTTCTGATGCCAAGCAACATTCAGAGTCCAGCCTTAAACAACACACTGGGGTGGAGGATTAAGTCCAAAATCCAAGAATGGTGATGAGTTGACAGAAACAGCTCACTGAGGGCAGTTCAGAGAGACATAAAATTTATTTATATTCTGATGTTCTTGCAGCCCAAGTGAGAACATTCAATGCCAGCAAAGAGAGTCAGGTAGGCAAATGCTTGCATGAATGTGTGGACACTGAGTCCATGTGTGTATGTAATACACACACATCTACAGCCTCATCCACATCAGGATGGCTAAGGAGACTCACTCAGCTGTCTGCAGACTTCAGAGCATGCAAATCAATGTTCTTGCTTTTGAAAAGCCACTCCTACCAATGTAATACAATTTTACTCTACCTTTTTAAGTAGGAAATATAGTTTTCTCAACAAAAGTAGGTTAGCAGTTCTTACCATCTGGACCTCTAAGCAATTTTAGAAAGAGAATTACAAACAGAGGGAATTTTGGGGGGGGTTCTTTGGATTGTAAGTATAAGCATATTTAAAACTGTGATGACAGACCACAATCTAATTCTCTTCTGGCAGAATGAGAGAAGATAGGACTTAGTGAACACTTGCCCCTGTGGTGACTTTTACTGTGGTTCACTCTTAGAAGGTTCACATGCATGGACTTCAGGCATCTCAAAGAACACATGACCATGACCTGTAGCCAAACATGTCAAGGTGCAGCTTATTTTCCTATGTTGACATCAGGTCATTCCTAATGGCATTAGTGTGAAAAAGTAGTCGTGGAAAAAGCAGACTCAGATTTCACAGACAGAGGAGACAGATCCTTTTTGAACCTGGTTGCTGTTTAGGACTTTTCTGCTGTTTTTCCAGTTGAAGCTATAAATATTTGATTATTAACCTAGTGTCTGACAAACAGTGTCCGAATCATATTCTTCTCACAACAAACTTGAGCAGTGTTTTGCAAACTGGGATCTGTGGAGGAGGACTTGACCAAAGAGCTCATGGTCTCACCATGATGAAACACAGAGCAGCCTTCCAGAAGTACATTCTCAGCTGGTCACAAAGGCTTTCAAAAAGGCTTTCTCAAGGAAGCAATCAAGAAGAAAGAACCACTTCCTATCAGCCTTTTAGGCACAGTCTGCATTGGTAGTTCATGTTGAAGCACTTATTTGACCCTCACGTCCATTCCAAAGACACAGCTTTACAGGAGAGTCTTCCATCATATTGGCACGGCTTGTACTATTGTGCTCCCCAGTGTGCTAGCTTGCATTTTACAGCATTAAAACTCAAATTTGGGGGACTGAAAACATTTAACCAAGTAATACAGATTGCCCTGCCATGACAAGACGGACCATTTATTATTTACCAACACAGGAAGCTTTCCACTAACTTCAGACTTCTCTCTACAAGATTGTCCATCATCCTGCTGATAAAAGGGAGAATCAATTCCCCAAATAATTATTTCAGAAATGATCCTCCACACTGCCACCCCTGTCTTAATGACTAAATTTTGAGATCTGTTGATGAGACAGTTTTAAATCGACCTAGTGATCGACCTTTGAAAGTCGCAGAGCCAAATTCTTAAAACTAAAATATGAAAGTGTTACTAAGCCAAAAGCCTTAGAAAGAAGCACTGTACTACAAAAAAATGCACACACAAGCATGGTTCGGACTCACTCATGCATGTCTTATTAAAATTAGCAACATAATTTTTAATGTCTTCAGTGCACTTACCAAGGTAAGTTTAAAAAGCTGGTTTTAAATTAATGTAAAAGCTTGAATTAATGCAAACCTTGCTAAGGATTTATAGAAATTTATATAACTCCTTGTACCACCATCAGTGCCCCGAAACTGGTGTTTTCCCTTGTTAGCTACTGCTTCTATGTAAATGCAATACAGAGCCAGGTTTGGAAGACATCAAAATTAATTGATTTCTCCAGAGGGAACAGAAATTGATTGCTATGACTTAGTGTGTTCAGTGTAAATGAAGATGAGACTGGCATTAGGAAACAGCAAGGGATTTTTCTTTTTTTTTTGAGAGTTAAAGTTGGTCCCTGCAAATTGCCCAGTGCTATTTCAGTCTTCTCAGTGCAGTACACATCTGCACAGATGTGTCTTACTCAGAATAAGGAAATAAAACCTTCAGAAATGCCACTTGAAAGGGCATTTTCACCCACTTCCTTAAAACATCTCATCTCCTACTAAGAGATGACTAGTAAAATAGTTTTTCTTAGAAGCTGATTTTTGCTTAAATAGAAGGTGTGAGACTCAAGCTATCAGGTTGTTTCATGGATCAGTTGCACTTTCTGTAACCGTGAAACTTATGCTATGTCCAGAAGATGTAGAAAATCTTATTTTAGGGCAGATGAAGGCGAGCTCATGTTCTAATTATTCCACTAGAAGTACAACCCCGTTCTAATGTCATCCAGGAAAACTGATGGTTACAAACCTTAACGATAACACTGACTGTCCACCAACTCACAGACAAGCACAGCAATCTCAGATACTCTTCCTCTGGAAGGAGGCTCTGAACCTGAGCTGCCTCAGTGATAGAGACAACTTTCCAAGCTTGCGACTGAAATCTGATCCCTGGGCTTTTGAAGTCTTGCCTGACGCTTTCCAAACTGAAGAACAGCAACAAGTCTCTGTCCATCTGTTTCTTGGTGACTGCGATGGCAAGGACCTGGACCTCCCTGAGCCTGGCAGCCCCGTGCACCTCTGTACCTCAGTGCTCTTCCCAAGCACGTAAGGGTGAGGCAGGAATCATCCCTTCAGCTGCAAACCTGAGCTCAGCCCTACCTCAATCTGGCTCCCGGGGTAAAGAAACTGGATCTCACTGCCATTAAAAGCACGCTGTCAGGACTGCTGCCTACACTTGTTTTTCCTTTATTATACAGAATTAAGGAAAATCTATGATCAGTTTTTGCTTGCCTGCAGTGATAGATTGGTTAATTCCCACTAGGATTCCTCCTTTCCCACCTAACCACTGGCACTACAGATACCCTGACTAAGAAACAAAATTGAATTAAAAGCGTTAACCCACCCTGCTGCTGTCCTCAAAGTGTTTCCTACACAACGCTAAATCTGTTCATTATTATTTTTAAGGGAAATTTTAATGAATATTCGCAAATCCTTTCTCGAATTTTAACTACATCTTACACGCCGGACCATAAAGGAGGCTATACAAGCTGCCTAGCACTTGTGAAAAACGACTTTTCTACAAACAGCTTTACGGCTAAAACCAAACGAAAACCCCCAACACCCGGAGGAAGGCTTCGGGGCGCTCGGCTTGGGCAGCGCACCCGAATCCCACGCCCGGGAGCCGGCCCGCCGCCTGCACCTGACCTCGCCCCGGGAAAGCAGGCAGGGACGGAGGGAAGGAGGGAGGCAGGGAGGGAAGGAGGTAGGGAGGCAGCCCGTGCGCACCGAGGGGCGCCGGCGATGCGGCACCTCGGCGGCCGGAGCCGGGCAGGGCGCCCCGGAGAGCAGCCCCGACGGACGGACCGCGCCTCGTCCTGCCGGGCAGCCCCCGGGAGATGCCCGCGTCCCGCCGGGCACGTACCAGCCTGGCCAGGATCCGGTGGCTTTTCTCGTCCGTGCAGCGCTCGGAGAAGACGCTCCTGTGGAGGAGGAAGAGCGCAGCGCTCACCACCACCCAGCAGGCAGCCCAGAGGAGGAGCAGCAGCAGGGCGCATCGCCGCCAGATTTTGAGCCGCAGCCGCTTTAAGCCCGCGATGCCCCTCATCGCCGCGCCGGGGCTGCGCTGGGGCGGCCGCTGCAGCTGCGGTGGCGGGGCCGGAGGAGCCGCGCTGCGCCCCCCGCACGCCCGTCCCACTCCCGCCGGGCTGCCCCGGCCCCGGCCCGCTCCCGCCCCCTCCCCGGGCCGGGGCTGCCCTGCCCGGGCCCGGAGAGCCCCTTTTGAATTTAAGCCACGTAGTTCCGCCGGCTTTTGTCTGCGCTCCCCTGTGCCAAGCGGCCCCTGCAGCCACTTGGCGGCTGCTGCCCGCGCCCCCCGCCTCTCCTCTGCTAGTTTCACACCCCAGAATAAAAGGAGTTTGAAGGGTGATGGATGCTGCTGTGGAAACCCTTTGCCATTCAGGCGGCTGCTCGGTACTTTAAAAAAGGCAGCCTGGAGACGGACAGGTCCCTCTGGTGAAAGCTACGTCTCCCGACACATGGGGAAAGGAAAAAAAAAAAGTTGTTATTTATTCTGGAGTAACTTCTCCAGTTTTCTCCTCCCGGAGCTAATGCAGGAAGAGAGAGAAGGGACCCAGATGCCCTTTAGGTAACTCCCCAGCAGCCCCCATGGTGGGTGACCCCTTGGCCCCCCAGCAGCAGTCCCCAGTGTCGGGGGGCAGGCTGGCCCTGCCGGCTTCCCCGAGCCCTGCCTCCCTCGGCGGCCGGCGCACAACGCCAGCCGAGCGGCCACGCTGGATACGCTGCCAAACCAGGCAGGGTGTACTGGGTCCCAGCATGCTGGGGTCCGAAGAGTGCCTCCCTGCCCTCTCGTTTTCTCGCTGTGGCTGTGTCCCTGTTATGGCGCGGTCAGCTCCACGGGACTGCCTCTCTTTGACTTGGTTAACATTTCTGAGGGGTCAAAGGCTCAGATATTTGTTCCCGGGCAGCAAGGAAGATCCTGGCTTTCTTTCCCGACTCCAGGTGCAGATGTTCACTGTCTCTGTTCAGAAAGCTCGGTTCAGTGATATATGTTCTTAGCATCATGCCTAACTTAAGGAAAAATACTTCCTTGACAAGTCTTTAAAAAGAAAGATGTCTCTATTGATATGATCGAATTTTATCTCTCAGAACAGCAAAGGAAGAACACAGGTGCAGCAGACTTGCTATTATCCACACCTTTTACATGATCAGTGCAGCTCTCCTCTACCTGGCAGAGCAGGGCTTGAAATTGAGCTTCTAAGTAGATGGCAGACTGTGGCAGAAAAGAAAAAGAAAGATAAAAATATTGCTGGACATATTCCAGCTTTCCTTCCTAGAGACTGTCAGTGGGGAGGGAGATGCAAGAAAAGCAAAATTACTTTCATCTCCAAAGTCTCAGAAGCAGAATCATTATCATTAGCTACATCTTCTGCCAATGTGTTTTGCTCAATTTCCCCACCATCTCATTTCTTTACCTGCTGAGGCTGCCTTTTCAAATTTCCTTTTTCTTTCCCCTGATCCTTTTACTGAGAGGCTTACTTTTGAGGCACTGGTGATACAGTCTGTTTCTCATGAACGTGGCAAACAGCAAAGACCAAGGAGGGAGCTAGGAACTAAAAGATTTTAATCCTGTTTCTCAGTCTGATAAAAATGCTTTCAGAAGCTGTCTCTGACCAGCTCAGGGTGTCTGGAAATTTCTAGGACAAAAAGTGGACAAGGGAGAATTTCGCTCAGCCATTCCTCTGTAGGAGTACCAGCTAGGCTTGAACACAGCCAACCTTCACCAGTGACTGCTGCCATCCAAGAGATAAAACTGCAGATGTGCCATACTGATATCTGGAACAATCCTGAGAGATGTCCTACATGGAAGAGGAATGCAGGTGGTGGGGGAAGCTCAAATATAAATCCCTACTGCTTGGTCCTAAGCTGTCTGGGTAGTAGTTTAGGCACTACCAAACCCACGTGTATTTTAAAGTGTGGATCTTGACTTGTCTGTGTGTCAGCAAACCCTAAAGGATATTATGTATTTTTATGAAATGTGTGTGAAATTCTCCATATGTGTCATTGGTGTTTCAACAATAGTTCTGAAAAAAATCCAATTACACCTGACCTTAAGCCAGGAACAAAATACAGAGACTTCAGACCAGGTTAGGTGCCACAGCTGACCTTCTCTAATTGCTGCTGAAAAAAACAAGCATATTCCTTCCTCCTCATCCACTGCCTACTCCTTGTTTTCCTCTTTGTCTTGCCTGCCTAGTCCAGCCTCTTTCCCCAGTGAAAGGTATTCCTTGCTACCCAGGGAGCTTTCTCAACCTGCTAACAGGGCAGAGAAATGTAAAGCTGTTTCTTGCTGAGATTATTTTCGGAGAGGTCAGCAAGCCCTGAGGACAGGAGGCACATTGCAGGGCTGGGTGCTCTGGGGTGCTGGAGGCAGAGCTGTATCAAATGTCTGCACCTTAAAGATGCAATGAGATAGTGCAGATAAGGTGATCTTAATGGAAATGGTGGTGAAAGAAGCAGTCCTGCCCCTGTTTCCACCCAGTCTCCCTGCAGCTGGAGTTAGTTAGCCCAGCAAGGCAGCATCAGTAGGGTGTCTGGCTGCACTTCTCATTCCATCCCAAAATACCACCTAAAATTCACTGGATTTTGGAGTCTATAAGAAGCCCATCTGTAAGGAGCCCATATCCTTCTCCTTGGTTTGGAAACAGCTGCTGCATGAAGCAGGAGCAATTCTAACCTCAACATGCAGGTATGTGATGCTTTGAAATTAGGGAATATGAAGAAATAAACTAAGAAAATAATACTAGGTTTTAATCTAGTTTTTATATTGCTTTAATAGTTTTAATAAAAAATAAAAATACTAGATGAATGGAGCTTAATGAAGCAAATGCAAGTTATATGACACTTAGACTAGGTAGCTTACCAGTTTCATTTTATGGTAAATCCCACAGGAAGCATTTGCAGGGAATAAAGCCCTGTCTTCCCAAAAGATTTCAATGTAGCATTCAGGTGGGGAAAGGCATTGTATCTAATTGTTCAGGCTCTGAATTTTTCAATATCTCACTGACTTTAGTGGATGGGAAAAGCTGGCCAAGCCTGGTAGATATATATGTGTGTGTGTGTGTACACATACCTTCTTGTACACATGTACATAGAGAGCTTCAGAACACGCCATGAACTGATCCAGAAAGCTTGGATTCAGTGAAAAAAAAAAGAAAAGCCTAGGTGATTTAGGATCAGGTGATTTAGACTTTAATAACAATCTCTTGCTAGCTGAAAAATTCAAGTCTAATTTCAGATTTCCCTAAGCTTCAAGGTTAAGACTAACGGAATTTATTTTATATATATATATCTGAGTGTTCCTATGTGCCATAGCAATTTTTCTTTAAAAAAACCCTCTGCATCAGAGAACATTTGCTTTCTGTATATATTAAACCGTGGCTGCTTCACGTTGCATTCCTGTGTTCCCAAAGGAAGCTATATTCCTATTCTCATTTTGACTGAGAATTGAACTTGATGGAAATTAATTAGTAGAAGT
The DNA here is from genome assembly GCA_013400315.1 of Bombycilla garrulus. Taxonomy (NCBI): domain Eukaryota; kingdom Metazoa; phylum Chordata; class Aves; order Passeriformes; family Bombycillidae; genus Bombycilla; species Bombycilla garrulus. The sequence goes on along the minus strand of VXBU01018641.1, from coordinate 118,064 downwards.
TGAATTAAGGCAAGGAACATCAGAGGCAGTAAAAATAATCCAGGACTAACTGAATTAGTTCCTATCAAATTAATCTTTGAATTAGTGCTTAGAGCACGACGTCAGCATCAAATTGGTCTCCTCCTCGTTGCTGTGTTGGGCACATCACAAAGTTGCCCTTCACTGGTGATGGTTCAGATGTGAAATAACCAGAGGCTTCAGCAGCCAGGGGTGAGGTGCCTTGGCACAGCCAGGCAGGAGCCAGGCATGGCATCCCCCTGTGCTGTGAGCCTCTACAGGGGCCCAGCAGCTCCTCAGACCAGGGCCATGAGGAGTCCTCAGGCCAAGGGCTGCTGAGCCCTCGTGGTTCTCATCACCTTCAGACACAAACTGTATTGCAGGCTCAAGTGGTATTATGCTGTTAGACCTTATTTCCTAATTACTGAACCCTTCATGAAGAAAGAAAGTAAATCAGTCATTAAGAACTACCTTGGTACTTAAGTTAATGAAATGTAAAACTGGTTCATTAGGACTTATTGTTCTCTTTGATGGATTTTATCACGTCCTGTCATTGGTTGTCTATGGAAAAAGGGTACATGTCTGCTAATCTTTCAAAAGGCACATATGAATCCCCTGTTTTCCTTCTAGGAGGTCAAGAAACTTTAAAGGGCTGTTCAAAGTGACTTTGAAAATATATTTTAACATACAGATATTTCTTTCTGATTTCCTTCAGCTAAGTTGCTGCTGAGAAACCTCACAAGGTTAGACATAGGTTTGAACATGCCCTTTAGGCAGTGAAATTCCCCTGCAGAGTACTGAGTCTACCAGAGGAATCCAAATGTATTTTCTCATTTATGCCATTAATCAAAAAGAGTATGTTGCAGACTACTCACAGAAGTTTTATGGCATCAGCGAGCAGTGGGTTTATTGGGTCACATTGTGAACCAGAAGCAGAAAAATGGCACCGTATAAAATACAGAGTACAGCTTTGTGGGCAAGGGAAAAGCCTGGTATAATTCACTGATTTAAACAAGGGAAAGTGTTTAGACAGAAAAAGCTCTCCCATGTATAAATAGAATAAAAAAAATATAATGTATTTTCTCCTGTTTGCTTTTTAATTTTTGAAATATTTCTTAGGCATAGTTGCCCAGGAAAGCCAAAGATATTAGCTTTCTCTTTCCCTTTTAACAGCTTCTAGATTCCACATAGCAGAGTTTAATTGTCCTGCTCTCTCATGTATCCCCCTTTAATTAATCTCTTTATTAACCTCATGCCAACTTTTCCCTCTCATTTGGAAACAACATCACCTAAAGAAGCCAGTAAGTTACTTGGCAATCACTGTAGCAGATTGTGGTTTACTTGTAATTCTTCAAACAACATGAAAAAATTAGGATGTAAAAAATACTCTGGAATTTTTGTCCGCATATCCCAAATAGTGCCTGACACAATATTACCTATTGCTGCTCTGCTACATTCTTAGCCTGTTTATGTTGCCAGTCAGCAAAAGGAAAATTAGGTGGAAGATGAAACTTAATCAGTTTGTGAGGGGAATATTAAGTGGAATTTTCTTTGCCTGGGACTGGAGTCAGTGACTTGAAAGCAATTTTCCAAGACTGAGAGGATGCTCTCCAGTGGAATCTGCTGCTGTGTGGCAGGTTGTGTGTCTGTCCACAGCGTGTGAAAGGGTGAACAAAGAAGGGAAAATGCTGAGATTGTTTTCCAGTCTTTCTGTAAGCAGTTTCCAGTCTTTGCACCAAGTTCAGGCCAAGTGATCTCATTATACCAATACTGAATCTGGCTCTTTGTAGCCTCTTTTTATGAGTGTCTGAAGCAATTCCAGAAGTACTTACAAGTTGCAGTAGGGTTGTGTAGAAAGAAACACCCCACCATCTAATAAGCTAATTCCGTCTGGCATTGGGCTGTTATTAACATGAATGGTTTAAAGTAATTTAAATGGGCATAATAGTACACATAGTAAACAGATGGCATTCACAGGACTGTGATCATTTAGATATGTGGCAGCTCAAAAGAGAAAAAGTTAAATGTTATATTTTCTAGTCAAATGACCAGACTTCTTATTTCAGTGCATTAGAAAGACATTTCGACAGCTGATACTACCAGAAAAGATGTCATGTTGTCATATCGATTAAATCAATCCAGCTCTATGGCTGCAGACTCTGAAATGAGTTTGTTAGCACTTTGCACCAGACTGATTTTGAATTTGTTTCTACTGGCAAGACTGACCTAGGATACCCAAAGTCCACATGTCCATGTCTTGTTATGCCATAAATTGTAAAATGCAGCCAGAGGTTGCTATCTGCTACTAGAAGAGAAATGGAAAGCAAAACTGATTCTTGGAGATAGCAAAAAAGCATCTCCTTTGTAGGCACATGTAACCACCAAGTGGATACTTATGATACTGCACGTGAAAAGTTTTGTAAACTGGAAATAGATTTTCCAGGGAGAATCTGTGCTGATTTTCTCCATTCACATGAGCAAATCTTAATTTATAGCATTTTTCTGATTATTTTGCTTTGTTGTTTTGGCTTAAGTGCTGTGTACTATAGTACTGCATGTTTAAAAACCAAATTAAATGGAGCCATCACATGCAGTAGATCATGATACATTTACCTATGGGTATCCATTTTTTTTTACTTCTCTTCTAAGAATCCAAATCTGAAGTGGAAAAAAAAATGAGGGCTTAGGAAGATCATGGATGATTTTCAGTACCAGTTCTGTAAAACTTAATTACTTTCAGTAATTTCCTTGAAGCTGTTCACAGCCGTTTCTTTTCCAAATGATGAATAGCTGGGCATGGAGCAAACTGCTAAACGATCCATTAGTGAAATCCAATTTTCTATCAGACTTTCCAAGTAATTATCTTTTCTTTAGGTAATATATTGTTAGTTTGCATGCATCCAATGTTGTATGACAGTTGTTTAGGGAAGAGTAGACTATTCAATTTCTGTATTGCATACAACAAACACACAGCTCATAATTCTATCAAGGTTAAGCATCCCTTAGTGCAAGTGACTCCTCTGTGCCACTCTGTCTAGGACACACTCCTGAGGAAGAAATCTGCATGTGGGATCCTGCCCAGCTGCCTGAGCAGCAGCAGTGTCACTACTGAGCAATGTTCCTCCTGTTACATGCGAGCATCCTCCAAGAACCTGAGTGGTGCTGGTGGACAGGCCTGTTTCTGGTGTGTCACTGCTACACAGGCATCAACAGCCAATACAACAATCAAGAAGTGCCATGCTGCTGCCTCCTGCTTTGAGCTGACTAGTTGGTGACTGAGAAGCCTCAGAAACAGATTTTTGTAGCTTCTTCCACAGGCACAATCTTCTGTTTTCTGTCATTTGTCTTCAGCACAACCCCATTTTCTTCCCTTCTTACATTTATCTCCTCATTCTTTAATGCTTTACCTTTTCAGTTCTTCACAGCCCTTGTCTATCACCAACATCCTCTGTGAGTCACCTCTCTCCTCAGAAGACTTTGTGTGTTCTAGAAGGAGTCCCTCTCCCCCGCCTCTGGCAACAGCATGAAGAAGAGTCCTAAATTCTGATCCATAATCAGAGGAATTGCTTTAGATTTACTCAAAGGAACATAAAAGGAAAAATGTGCAGAGATGCCATTATTGGATAACATTTCATACTCGCTGGTTTTGCAACTCCCTGTTTCCTGCATAGAATAAAACTGATTAGAATGAAATGCAGCTTGGCATGCCCATGCTGTATAGATGCACACACACACACATGTTTTTAGCAGAAGAACTCATAACAAGTCTCCCAAAATGAAAAACAGGGATTTCAATGTTCTGGATGTGATCCTCAGTCCAGGAAGAGATGAGATCCACCAAAGGAGGGGGAATGGAACCACAATGAAACCACAAGAGACACAAAAAGCAGCTCTGCAGAGCTGCACCTCTGGAGTAAAATTCCAGCTGGGGAAGCAGTTAAGCTCTGTTTTATTGAGGAGAGCATGCATTGCTGGCCAAGCCTTTTTAACATTTCTCCTTGTGTTGGTTTGAAAGCAAAACCAGTGAGACTCCAAGTCAGAAATACAATTTAATAGGAAAAAGTAAAATACATGCATGTAATATAAAAGAAACAAAAAGTACTGACAGAGACAGAATAGAACCTGATACCCTGGTAGTTAGGGTGGTGGCAGCAGTCCAGATGAGGTGGTCTTGTTGAAGTGGCAAGCCTGTAGACAGGTCTGGTAGCTCTTGTCCTCTGGAAACCAGTGGGTAAAGGCTGCTTGTTCTGTCCCAATCCCTACATTATATCCAGGNCCTCTGGCACATTTTTACATTGTAACCTAGGACACTTTCACATTGACAAATCGACAGCTTATGAAAGACTGAAATAAAGTCTCGCAACACCCCAAAATATGTTCAAGGAGAAATTGAAAATTACATCTGCTCACTTCTATGGCACTTTCCATGCACTTTCAGCATGGATAAACTGGGCATGGAGTTGCGATGAAACACTGGAATGAAATACAGGATAGCTGAGATTAGGCAGAAAAAGGTGAATGTTTTTGCATTTAGGCTTTTTGGTCATTCCAAAGAAAAGTGCTGGACTGAAGCAGTGCTTAAGGGCTGTGGTTCTCATTCAGTCAGAGCATCCCTAGTTGGGTTATTGACTCTTTGCTTGCCTGTCCTTTCCATGTGCCTGCTACATTATACACATCTCACCCTTCCCATGTGAGCCCTCGACTTGTTGTATTGGTGCAGAGTACCAGGACAAGCAGGCAGAAGCACAGAGTGCTTTAGTCACTCAGGCCGAGGAATAGACAATCAACAAAGGAATGTATGTGTGTTTTTTACTCCTTTTGGAGCACTGGCACAGCTGGACTAACACTTCAGCAAACAAGGAATCTTTTGGCATGCTCATTCACTGTTTTCTAAGATATGTTAGCTCTGCAGTTTGCAAGTCAGTCCTCTGAGGTGCTGGAAAAGATCAATTTCCTAACAGCCTCTCACACCATCCTTTAATCATTGCCTCAAAATCAGAAATGGGAACAGTACCTGCCCTCTCTGAGCACAAGATCCCAGAATAGACTGCCTGATCCTGAACAGTGCTAGGGCAAGGTAGTGGGGAGAATGCTGCCAAAAGCACATTGATATCTGGGCAATTTGCACATTGAATTTAGAAGCAGGGGGAGAGTTTGTTTTTGGTTTTTTGTTTTTTTGGGGGGGTTTTTTTTGGTTGGCTCTCCACCACTCTCTCATTTTGAGGGCATCTCTCCGGCTCTCTAGACAGGTTAGTTTTGATGTTTCTGACAGTGACATTGCCGATGTGGCACTGGTGCATCCTGAGAAAAGGACATAAGCAAAACACAGGTTGCAATATAGTGTACAGACTCAACAAAATAACACTTCTGGGGAAGGACAAAACCACCTTATATAAAGCCAGGAAAAAAGGAGCAAAGAGCTATCCAGCAGTGCACAGCAAGAGCCTTGTACTCTATGTTATCATGGTTTGCAGATAAATCTAGTGCCTAGGATGAAAGACTTCAAGATCTATGGTGTCCTGAATTGGCTTAGTTAAGCAATTAGTGACTGCTGAAGGCTGAGTAATCCCGGATGTTTTGGTACTTGGTTAAGATACTGGAGAATCTAAAGTTGCAGCAAGCTGGTTTTTATCAGGAAAGTTAAAATCTTATTGATACAGGGGCTCCCAGAGCTGCAGAAAAGTTTGATGTGTTAGTGAGCCAGGAGGCTGGGGACAGGAAGAGGTTTGTAGAGATTGGTGAGGAAGGAGAAGTTCTGTGAGCATGCTGGGCCTCCTGAGTATCCATCCCACCACTACAGGGCAAATTAGCTCTCATGCTTGTGGCAACCGAGCCAGAGAGTCAGCCTAGCACAGCAGCACAGAGCCACCCTGTGTGTCTGTCTGCTCCACAGTGGCACAACACTGTGGGAGCTCAAGGAAGACCAGTGCAGATGTCTCTGTTCCAATTTGGACTGAATGGAGCCACAGGGAATATAAATCCTCTACTTGTCAGGCTCAGCATAGTGAAAGGATACAGAAGATGACAAAAGAAGCAGTCAGTAAATGATAGAGGAAGGGAAGGAGCTGAGGGAGGGAGAAGGGTCCTTCAGCATTTATTGTCACTTGGGCTACTGAGCCACCCAGGTTTTATTTCACACTAGTGCTCCATTATGCAAGGATGGGAAGAATGATCACAGGACCAGGATTCTAGACTTTGATTCAGTTCTTGTCTCAGCTGCAGCATTCCTCTGTGTGTACATTTCACAACAGCAAAAGCTGAGTGCAGAGTGCAGTAAAGTGCCATGGAGCATTCTAACTGGGTTCTGGCCAGGGACTTGGGTACACAGACACCCTACACTGGGCTCTCCCGTGCAAACATCAACATTTTCCCCATGTTTAAGCCTAGGTTAAGTGTAATCTGCCCTGTATTTTGATTAATCACCTACTAAAAAGTTATTTTGTTGGATGAAGCTGGTGAGGATCAAGCTCATTAATTACTACACAGCACACATGCATATGGAGATTAGGAAGGCCCAAGTGTTCAGCACTCTACAATTACAGTATATCACACAAGCAGCCCTGCTCTTTTGGAGGCCAGGGCAAGGTTACCTCTGAAATCAAAGTACTGACTGGATAGTAAATGATACTTTGATTTGTTTTGGTTTAGTGCCATTCCTCTAAATGAGTCTGGGCTTTAAGGCCACCTGGTTTTGAAAAGCCAGGGGTAATAGGTGAGGCTAACGTTGCTGGAATGCCAGTGGCAATGCAATTTCCAGGGATAAGCAGCTCTGTCCACCTTTAGTCAACAAAATCAAACCCAGCAGAAGTGGGTGTACTTAAGGTAAGCAGTGTTAATGGAGTCAAAATGTCCACATAGGAACATGCACATGGGTGTGATATAAACAGGACAGAGCTTAGAAGGGATTAAAGCAACCAATGAGGACTTCCTTAAACATCCTTCTTTAGATTTGCTATCACTAGCTCAAAAGCTATTGTTCGCAGGAAAGCAGAGATATCCAACAAAGCTGCACTGTTGTGCACAAATATGTGCACAAATATGCACATCCATATTTACAATCTTCCCCTTCAGCCTAGCAGTTTACCTAATGTAGTGTAAGCAACCAATGTTTAGAAAGTTGGGCTTGTGAATCACCTAAGCAGAAATGTACAAAATAAAGAGAAAAGGGGAAGACAGAGCAGGAAATAGCAAGATACAATGAGAGGTTGAAGATAACTAATTTCAGCTATCTATGATGCTCAGAAGTGATCCAAAGTAGATGTGACTTTATCTCATGTAAGAGAAAAGACAAAAAAAAGGAACAACCTGAAAATTTTAGATGGCATACACCTGCAAATAGGGATATGACTGCCACTTGAAATTAATTTCAAAGAAGTGAGAGTGAGACTTTGCATGTGTGCTGTAGTATCCATAGAAACTTTCTGTCTCCTTTCATCATTTCCCATGGAATTTTTTTCAGAACAGACAGCCACTATTAATTGCATTTTTGCTGGCCTCCCACAGCCCTGTGGCTCTCAGTCCACAGGCATCCAAAAAGCTGATTCACACAGTTGTCCTCTCCCAGACCAGTGCTTGTGTTTCAGGCTTCTCACTTACTCTGCTGCTACTGCTTCAGCTGACTCATACATCCCTGTGATTAAAAGCAATGGCACAAGTACCTACAAATTATTTCTTTAGAACAAAACTATTTAAAAGACAACAAATTAAAAAAGTAAACAGAGCAGCTTAGATGTTTAAATAGCTCTGTCAGGACCAGAGAATGCTGAGCATCCTTATATTTTCTTTATAAAGTACCTTTCTTTGTCATCCCCTGTCCCTAAACCATTTCTGATAAATGTCTCTTTTCCCACCCCTCCTTTCTCCTCTATTCCCAAAGGATTTTTATGTATGCATACATTGTTTTCACCTCCAAATTAACAGCCTTGTAAAACAAAACTGTGTTTCCATAAAGACAATTTACAAGGTTCTCAAAGCTGATAATTTGGCCTGTTATCTTTCAAAAAAAGTTGTCATTTTCCCTCAGGTAAATTACTGTGTGGTTTTTGTGTTTGTTCTTCACATAATCCTTTGTGGATTTAGATCAATACAGGCTTGCAGAAAACTGTGATAATACAGTACACAATATTTGCTACACAACAAATGCCTCTTTAATGCCTTTCTTTTGTCAGCTCCTGTCCTTGAATCTTATTTTGGTTTGTGATTTTTTTGCAGGATGTGGGAAAAAAAGTATCAAAAATTACTTCCATGCAGGAACATAAGAATAAAATAGGTCACCAGAAATCATCCTGAGTCATGTTACTTAGTACCCTCCATAAATGCAACAAACTGTTTTTTAGAAGCAGTTTCTCTTTCCTTTTCCTTTTCATTTTTTTTTTTTATTTTTAAAATCTTTTATTCTCTGTTGCTTCTAGGCAAGATTTTTCCTAACATAAGTGTAAATAGAAACTTTACTCCAGTTTCTAAGTTCCATCTGTCCATTTGGGGTACATTTTGTCATTTCTTCTCCCACCAACACAGAACAGTGCCAGGTGTCCTGGTGTCATGGGCACCTCAGAGTCTGGGCTGACAGGAGTGGCAGGAGCTCCCCATGGGGCAAAGCCTGGAAGCCAGGGCCCATCCCATCCCATCCCATCCCATCCCATCCCATCCCCAGCCAGGAACCAGGTGTCTGGGTGGCACCAGAGGAGCCCCAGACAACTCCCTGGGGACAAACCAAGGCAGGCATCAGTCTGTGAATCTCCAGCTCAGGTGATCAGAAGAGAGGAGAAGAGAGTTTATTTTTTCTGACTCCAGTATTTATGGTTTTCCAAAAGTGACAGTGGATTGGACAGTGGCACCTCTCCAAAGACACTGGACAGTCCATCAATTTTTCTCCTCCTCTATGAAGGAATGCAAAAACACTGAGGTGTTTACAGAAAGTGTGTGAGAAAGTTCTTCACAAATATGTAAATATCAGAAGGCTTAGAAAGTCTTACAAAAATCAGGTCGACAGGTTGTGGCCAGACCAGCCTTGTGCAAGGCCCTAGAATTTACACCAGCACCACCAGCCAAGTTCCCAAATTATGTAATTCTCCCCCACGGCAGCTCACAGACCAGCTAGCATGCCCTACTCTTTCTCACTTGTTTGTAGCTCTTGAGCTCCCAGCTACCTAATTTTATCCTGGTTGTACAGGCAGACCAGGGTGGAGGTGCTGGAAAGCAGTGCCATGGAAATGGACCTGGGGGTTCTGGTCAATGGGAACTTGAACATGAGCCATCAGTGCCCTGGCAGCCAGGAGGGCCAACCCTGTCCTGGGGACCATCAGGGACAGCATCACCAGCCAGGCAAGGGTGGGGATTGTCCTGCTCTGCTCTGAGCTGGGGCAGCCTCACCTCAAGTGCTGGGGGCAGTTCTGGGTGCCACAATATAAAAATGACATCAAGTGTCCAAAGGAGGGCAATGAAGATGGAGAAGGACCTTGAGGGGCAGCTGTATGAAGGGCACCTGAGGTCACTTGGTCTGTTCAGCCTGGAGGAGACTGAAGGGAACCCTCATTGTAGTCACGACTTCCTTTGAAGGGAAGAGGAGGGACAGGCACTGATCTCTTCTCTGGTGACCAGTGACAAAACCCGAGGGAATGGTTTGGAATTGTGTCAGGGCGGGTTTACGGTGGATATCAGGAAAAGTTTCCTCACCCAGAGGGTGGCTGGGCACCAGAACAGGCTCTGCAGGGATGTGGTCACAGCAACCGCCTGGCACAGTTCAAGAAGCCTTTGGACAGGGCTCTCAGGCATATAGTGTGATTTTTGGGGATGTCCTGTGAAGGGGCAGAAGTTGGACTTTGACAATCTTTGTGGATCCCTTTCAAAGCAGAATATTCTATAATTAATTCTACGGTTCTAGGGACCTGTCTAAACCACATCTAAATTTATTAAACCTATCTAAACCACAAATGCAGCAAGATCATAAAGATACTCCCAGCTTCGGCTGGAATAAATCAGTTGTCCAGACTGCCCTCTGCCCCCAATCCCATGTTATATTCGCCTATATATTTTATCCCTTTTATTCTGTCCCGCCCCCGGCAGGCCGCAGCCCCGCGCCGAGGCCCCGCCCCTTCCCGCCTCAGGCCCCGCCCCTAGCCCCGCCCCCGACGCGCTCTTTGCCCGCGGATTGGCCGGCGCGGCGCGCGGCGCGGGGCGGGGCTGGCGTGGTGGTATTTAAAGCGCCGTGGTGGCCGGGCTTCTTTTTACTTCAGGTGGAAGCCGGGCCTGGGTGTGCGGGGTGAGTGAGTGTCGAGGGGACCGGGTCCCTTGGCCCTGTGGTGCGGCTGCACCGGCCTGCGTGGCGTGGCCGGCCCGACCCTGCTCGGCCTGGCGGGGAGGAGCCGGGAATGCCGGGTGCGCTGCGCTGCCGCCGGGCCGGGCCTTGCTCCGTGTCCCCGGTGGGGAGCCTCTGTCCGGCCTTGGGGCGCGGCGGCACCGCGGCTGCCCCCGGAAAGAAACTGCTCTTGCCCTCCGCTCCTGTCCCCTTGTTCACTGTCGCTGTCTCTCGCCGGGAGCCTTCCCCCTGCGCTGTCCTTAGGAAGCCCGCGGCACGCCTGCCTCCTTCCCTCCCGTCCCGAGGCTGTCACCGATCTGGGGGCTGCAAAACCCTGAAAAGGAAGTCCCACGTTTACTTTTAAGTCAGCCTCGGCCCGAAGTGATGAGCCTGCTATGTGAGCGTGAGGCTCAGTGGTGGCTATAGAGTGCCCTTCGATCACTGGTCTGCTCTGGGATACTAATGTTGTTTGTGGATAAGGAGGGCAGAGTTGTAATAGTGCAATGATAGTCCCTTGGGTTATCTTATTTCAAGGTGCAACTTCTATAGTCCTGTGAAAAAGTGAAACTGTGGAGCCTTTTCTGCACAGGTAGGAAGGGTTCAGCTCTCCATCCTAAAGGACTTGGAGTTTGAACCCTGATTTTGAAGACAAAGCGGGGAGTAACACCCAGCCTTTTGCTTTATAGTAGCTAATACTTTTTGTAGTTTGAAGCTTTCTGGTGCAGGCTTCTTTACAGCTGTTCAGTGTGACTTGTGTGATTCAATGTCCTTGTGATTTCAGAAGTATTTAACTATGGTTAAGGTGATATTTAAAATAGTCCCTGACTTAACAAGCAGTTCAGATCTTGTTTGTGTTGGACAGAATGTCAGCCTCCATGTAACTTGCATTTTGCGTCTGTGCTGTGAAGCTGGAGCCCTGGGGTTGCTATAGGAACCGGTTGAGTGAAAGGGAGGATCAGATATTATGGACTGATACCTGTTTGCTGGTTTCCTGAAAAGCTCTCCGCATGAATCCTGCCTGAGCTGTAAGAGCATGTGAGGAGAGTGGCTTCATTAGGGAACTTCAGCTTCAGTGAGAAGCATTGCTTTAACTTAGTTATGTCTATAGGCACCTTCTGAAAGTGTTCAGTTATCACCTTTCATGACTATTGAAGCAAATGCTTACCTGTCTGCTGATCTGGGGTTGTTCTAATTGGTGTTTAAAAGTAGTTAGCTAAATTTAAACTTGATGGATGCCTTAAATTAAATCAATGCTATCTCTGGTGAAGGAAGGATTTTTGTATGTCAAATACCAGTATCTGTGCAAGTACAGCCTTGCTTGAAAGAAAATTTGGGATGGTGCTTGTATTGTGCTATATTGTGTAGGACAACCTTCAGCTAGAAAGGATTTGTTTCAGATATGTAGTCAGCTGCTCAAGAAATCCTAAGGCAGGCAGTCAGATGTTTTAACAACTGTCTTGTGATTACCATGTAGAAGCAGAAGAAAGGCTCAAAGGATCTGGTGTAAAGCTGACTCAACAAAATACTGAGTCACAGTGGCTGGAGCTGCTGAACGTGCTTGTATTGCATGGACACTGGAGTTTTTCCTCCTAGTTCAGGCATATGGATTCCAGAGGCACACTTCAGGGAGCCTCCCTCTCTAGGGTTACTGAAAAGGTTCCTGGATGCTATACTGAGTTGTGTTGTAGGGCCACATTTTAGCCCAGCTGACTTCCAGTGGTTCCTTTCAACCTTAGCCATTCTGGGATTTGTAAAGCTCATTATTTTCCTGAGGTGCTGATGAGGTGCTGTATCTTTAGCTCTAACTGGAGAATTAAGCTTGTTTGCTTTGTTGCTTTAGTGGGCAGTATTTCTTTGCAGTATTGATTTCAGACTGGTAAGGAAGACAGAGAACTGAAAAGGGGACAGGTCTTGGGTTTTCTCACATGAGCTTCAATTTACATAAAAACAAAGTGAGGAAGTGGTGCACTGAAGTAGTCACTGAGCACTTGCTCATGACCTGCTGGGGCTGGCCTCTGTTCCCATGGCTTCATTCTGACCTTATTTGTGAAATCTGAGGGGCAGGCTGAGTCTTAAGGCTGAAGCAAGCACAGTTCTCCAGCGGCCTGCTTTTAACCTCCCCTGCAGAGCACAGAGTGTGGTGCTTTCTTGGACCTGGCTACCAGCATTCAAGCTGATGACATGCTGTTAGTTGAACTCATAATCAAATCTACTCTTCGAAGCTGCATTTTACTTGAGTTACATTTTGCCTGTAAGTCTGCAGTAAAATGAAGTGTAGGATTTCACTGAGGTATCTCTAGAGACAAGACTGCTCAGTTTAGCTTTGAAAGTTATTTTGATTGAAGGGAAAGGCAGCAAGAGTGGTGTTGAAATTTGAGTGTACTTTTATACCTTTTGAAGTTTAGCCACTTCACTGTGGTGATTTCATGGAAGGGAGAGGCCTCAAGTTTTGTATTAGTACAGCTTGGTGTGTGGCATTAGAAGCTGAAAGGTCAGAGTCTCTTGTGGCTTTTGATTATTGACTGTTACTTCTTAAACCTGTGAAAGCTAAATTATTTTTCTGTCACAGGATCTTCAGCAACATTGTTCTGAAAATTAGTCCAAAGATGTCTGGTCTTGAAACCCTCTTTAAATACATTGATGAACACCAGGACCTCTATGTTCAGGTAAGTTTTTTTGAGTTTTGTCCTGCAGCATGGGCACTTATGGGATATCAGAAGTTACAATGGTCAGCTTGAAGTTTGTTGCTACATCTATATGATATGCCCAGTGATAATGTCAAGTAATGGGAGAGAGGGGAGAGCAGGCAGCAGGTGTGAGGGATTTGAGTCAGACCAGGAAACTTTCTCAAATTTAGGCATAGTTCTGTTCAAAACCCTTAGTGTCCATAGTAAATTTATTAGGAAATGATCTATTACTGCATAGTGCAACTGGTGACCTATTTAGAGGCGCAGGAAGCTGAATGCCAAACTTGGTTTATAGTTACTCCCCTTTGGAGATGGGAGATGAAATATATTATAAATGGGGCTGGAACAAAGGTTTGTGTAAAACAATTGATGCTGGGGTACAGCGGGAGAGGTTGCCTTCTCAAAAGAGGTACTTTGCTGCTTGACCTGCTATTTATTTAGAGATGCTATTGTAATCCCTTTCACCCATGAAGGAATCAGTGGTACAGCACTGGGAACTCAGGCATGCGCTATGCCAAGTGTTCAGCTTGATTTCTGCCAGTTATTCTTGCTGAACTCACACAGAGAAAAAGCTGAAGTGGCCTTTTTGAGGTGCCTGAGAGACTTTGGCTGGTTCTGGATACTTAAAGAACAACAACTAAAAAGGCATTCTAAGCACAAGCTGTCATACTCTTTAGCTTACTTTGATGTATCTGTAGACTTTGTGCTATGCAGCAGGGACAGCTGTCGGCAAGGGAGGTTTTAGAGAGCTTTTGAGGGTAGTAATAATGGTTAGAAGCTCTTTGAGCAGAGGACAGAGCCGATTTGCCTCATTTGAGCTTTGCTTAAAGCAGTGTTTGTTGAATTACAAGATGTGGTGGTGGTTGCCTGGTGCCTGTTGTGTGGTAATAGCTGTGTCTCTCCTGTGTCTCCAGCGCCTGGCAGAGTGGGTGGCCATCCAGAGTGTGTCAGCATGGCCAGAGAAGAGGGGTGAGATCAAACACATGATGGAGGTGGCTGCCAAGGAGATCGAGCGACTGGGAGGCACCACCAAACTCATGGATATCGGCAAACAAAAGGTATGTGAGCATCTCCATGTCAGCTCAGTATGAAAAATGTCTTTAGAAGACAAGGTGTTTTGCATGAGAAAGTGCTGGTTTCTCATGTTCCCAGTATGAAAGGCACCTAGACTCCATTAAAAGGCTGTTTATTGGATTTCTCACTATAAAAAAAGAGGGTAATATGGATTTTCTTATGTCCTTGCAGTTACTGGCACCTCCAAGCTGTGCAGCATCTAGCAGGCATCCAGCCAGCATCCAACATACTGCGCAGATCCCATGCATGGAAATGTTTTCCCATTTTATTTATTCAAGCTGTTCAGTTCCACTGACAGAAGGGATTTTGTGTGAGAATTTCTTGATGCACTTTTAGGTTAAGTCAAGGACATGCAGGTGATGCAATGCTCAGTGGGAGCTGCCTTCAGGTTACAGCCAAGTGTCTCAGTTTATCCTGCACTCCAGGGATATGTACAGCAGAATACAGGCAGGAAGCTGAAGCTGTGTGCAGCATGGTATAGCACCGGCTTTGGGGTACTCAGGTTATCCTTGTGGGTCACTAATTCCTTGGTGTCTGATGGACTTCTGGGTCAGGATCACCACACAAGGGTCCTGTGGGCAGTGGCCTAGAAGGGCAGTGGCCTGTTGAGGTGTAGGATAATGTCTTTCCTGCCACACAGTCTGAAACTTCTGTTAAAAACCTTCATTTATAGTAAACCTTGGTACCCAGTTAAGAATGTTGAATTACATTTTGGACTGTATTAAATGTATTTTAAATACTTTTTCAAATGAACATGAATAAAGCCCCTGCAAACAAAAATGTTAGGCATTTTAAACAACAGTGTAGTATTGGTCCTTAGATGAGTAGACTATAAAGATACTGACTGAAGTTTGAGTAAGTCTGCCAAAAGACTTCTGCACTCTTTCACAAGTGTTACATTTGTCACAGGATTGCATTGCTACCTTACTAGATATGAAAGTATCATAAGTTCCCTCCTTATTTTTTGCCATCCAGACTGTTGGGGGTTTGTTTGTTTGTTTTTCCCCTGAGAAATGTATGTGCTTATGAGAATGATAATGGTAATCTCATCCTAGGGAAATATCCACTTGATGTGCTCCTCCTTTGAAGTGCCTGGCCACTACCTGCCTCAGAGCAAGAACCATACCAAAGTTGTTAGAATAGGTTTTGGATAGTGGCATAAAAAACCTTGTACTGGAATGTTTACTGGTTTTAGGAGATTGTACTTGTAATTGATGTGAGACTGCTGAGTGAAATCTGTGTTTATGGGAACCTTCTGAGCAGGTCTTGCTTTGGGCAACTGGATTACCTGTTTGTAGCTACAGGTTCCAGCAGGAAAACAGCTGATCTGGGAGGAAATCTGTAAGTTAATTCTAGCTCTGCTACTACCTACAGCCTAAAACCCCATCAAAAGCGGTTCAATTAATTCAGAGACAAAGTTCATTTAATCACTGTAACTTTTTGGTAGCAAGAACTGATTTTAGTTTTATATATAATATTTTTATTAGGTAACCGTAATCTGTCTGCAGTGTTCAGTTTCATATTAAGTATAGAGAGCTAGTCAGTGTGTTATATGTTGCTGCTCTATCTGTGAGGGACAATGCAAAGCAGCTGAACTTGTCAGATCCAAGTTGCTTTACTGCTGCACAGCAATTTGTTGTGTATTGATTGCTGTAAATTGTTGCAGTAGTGCTTTAATCATTAGAGCTGCAGGTGGCCAAGGACCATGTAACTTCTTGATAAAAAAAATTGGTGCTTGAGACCCATATAAAGAAAAAGTCAAAGCTATCTTAATCTGCTGAACAGTGTGTAGAAGTACATATTCACCAGAAGGGAAATACTTGCTGACTGGGAATAGCATGTGATAGTTGCTTATGGGTTATTTCAAGGGATTAAGCCAAGTTCAACTGTTGAACTCCTAAACTGAGTTCATCAGCACTACCCTGCCCTTAGTGTAACAGTGTGGCTTGGTACAGAGAAATATGTCTGTTATGCTGATCTTATTTGGGTGTAGGCACATGTTACACCCAGCCTTACCACTGTCAGGAAATTTTTGTCCAGAGAACTATACTGTGGACAAGATGAAAGTGCAGGGACAAGCAGCACCGAATGCAATATTGAATGGAGTTTATCACTTATGCTTAGGTCAGCATTAGATATAGCAGTTTGGCATGCAGTCAGCTTGCTCTGCTGAAATCTGATATAGGATTGGTAGTTTAAAGCTAGCAGTTCTAAGTGGCTTGGAACATTTTTGCTGTTACTGGGACTTGTCAGGAAACTAACTGACATGATGCCATCAGGCCTTCTTTGGCACCCTGCTTCTGGCAATTGGTTTAACTAGATTAGTTTTGTTTAGCTATCTGTGCCCCTACTCTCATAACCTCCACAGTATTAAAGTAATTCATGTATCTGATTAAAAATCTGATGTTCCACATTTTGATGAAACTTCTGCCTTCATGTTTCTAGCTGCCTGATGGATCAGAGATTCCCCTGCCGCCAATTGTTCTGGGGACGCTGGGCACAGATCCACGCAAAAAGACAGTGTGTGTGTATGGTCACCTGGATGTTCAGCCAGCAGCACTGGAGGATGGCTGGGATAGTGAGCCCTTCACACTGGTAGAAAGAGATGGTAAGAGCAGTGGACTTCACAAACTGATGAACACTTCTGTAACAAGTGTGGTATTCCTCAGTTGTTCCAAAGCGGTGCCATTGCTGGGAAGGAGAGTAAGAACTTAATGTGTGTTGATTTAATACTGTTGAGGTAAAAAATTTGCAGGTGAGGAAATGGTAAAGAAGTCGAGCTGCAAAATCTCAGCTACTCTTGGGACTGTTTCCTTTTCTGACAGTCTAGGCTGTAATTTGCATGTTTTCTTCCTTGTAGCTATAGCACAGTCTTAACTGCTACCTTCCATGGTGCCGGCTTGTTGCCAGAGAGCTTTTTAGAATTAATTTCTTGTTCACAGCAGGAAACCTGTAAAGTCATGTCAGACTGCAGAGATTTTGAACCATTACTGAGAAAAAATACACAACTTCTTTATGCCTGGAGACAGAAGTGGCACAGCAGCCTCTCTGGGTTGCCTTGTGTTTAACTGCTCTACTATGAGTAGTACAGAAGCTCTTCTGCAGAGGTAGTGCCCCAAAATTTGTCCCTTACCCATAAATGGGGATGAAGAAATGGTGCTGAACCTCCTGTTGAAACAACTTTGCCAGCAGTCAAGAAGACTGAAACTTCCTTTTCTATTAAAGGCTGGTGCTACCAACAGCTTCTTTGTTTCACTTTCTCAGTGTAAAAGGTCATATCACTAGAAGGACATTAACCACTTGTGTTGCATAAGCATTAATGATTGCCAGGAAAAGGAGTATCTGTGCTAATTAGTACTTCTGCTGGGGCACTTAGTCATAGGCAGCAGAGTCCAAGTTACTGAACTGCACATCTGCTAGCAAGACCTAGACTTGCCCCAGGCTGTGGCTTGTTTCCATGCAGTGTGGCCATGCAGGAGACATTCACCAGTGGCTCTTTACCTTTGCAAGCTGTCTGGCCTGTTCTGGTTACATGGAGTGCTGAGGGGTTGTTGCCACACCACTGAGTTGCCCTGATAACTGCCTCTGCTGTGATCCCATGTGCTACGTTTTCTGGGAGTTTTCTGTGGCCTGTGAAACTTGTCTTTGACTAAATTCCATTCTAGGGAGAGCCACTTTTATCTGGAGAATCCACAGAGCTGATTTGTCACTAGCTACTGAATTTTTACTCTTCAAACAAAGAATTATGAACTGAAGATAATACTTGATAGATTTCTGTTAGAAGCAGAACACTTGTTTCTATATTTAGGTGTTTGTAGAAAATTGTTATTGTGAAGGATAAGACAGCTATGTCTTTTCTTGGCTTGTAATAAACTCCTACTGAGGGAGCAGTTGGGGAAAGAGGTGGGGTAGCTCTGTATGTGGGAGAACTATTGCAGTCCTGTACCTCTTCCCCCTGAAAGGGTATGTGAAGCAGGATGTAAAACTGCTACTTATGAAGAATCAGAAATGGGAGTTTTTTATATAAGCAGAGTTTAAGAAGTTATCAAAAAAAAGTGCTCTCCTCTAAGCAAGAGATGAAACTTCACACTAATTTTTTCCTCCATGGTTAATTTGTATCTTGTTTCTACAGGAAAGTTGTATGGGAGGGGATCAACAGATGACAAAGGTCCAGTGCTTGCGTGGCTGAATGCCTTGGAGGCTTATCAACAAACTAACCAGGTATGTGCTCAAACCATATTCTGCTTGTTATCCAAGCCACAAACCCGAGTGAGCGAAGCCTGATTATTCAGCTGATTGGAGGAATGATGCAATAGTCCTGTAAATTCCCTGATTTCCTAGTAGGATTGACTTGCTGACAAGTTAGTCTTATAGATGCTTAGGTTGCACTTCTAACGATTTTCCTTTAATGGAATATGTAGGAAGGAAAATACATATTCAAGCATGTGGAGTAGGGAGGAGTAATCAAATGTGACCACTGTCATGTAAGGATGTTAAATTACTTTGGCCTGTATCAAAGCTTAATGTCTCACTGCCACTGAGCTCTTAAGAGGAGGTTAACTTAGTAACACTAAAACTGGGAGCTTAGCTTATTTCTGTTAAAGAAAATGTGCAGTCATAAATAGCTCAGGGTGTCTGCTTTATCTTGCAAGACAAGTTCCTATCACTTTTAAGAGGAATAACCAGTTCTCAGTTGCTGTCTAGGTATATAGAATATGCTGGACTGGATAGACAGGATAGCTCTGTTTCTACTGTGACGTGCAATTCCTGTGGTTTACATTAGTTTTCCTAGCCTGGTGGCTTACCTTTGGTAACAGATTTCTGCTGGGTTCCCGTGCTTAAGGGGTTTAGGGACAAGTTTTTACGACTTTTTCAAGAGTTTGGATTCCATCAAATGAAGGGTGGTGTAAGTGCTGTCAACATAAGCACAGTCCAAACTCTAAACCAGTTTGTGTATAATTAACAAATTCCACTGTCATGGAACTATTTTAGCCATGTCCATTTTTCTGCTTTGAATGTGACAGACTGATTACTGAATGAGTCAAGTGTTTTTGCACACTTAATCTGTTCTTGTTTTTCATTTCAAAGGACTTTCCAGTAAATATTAGGTTTTGCCTGGAGGGTATGGAAGAATCAGGATCTGAAGGCCTTGATGAACTGATTTTTGCTCAGCGAGATGCTTTCTTTAAAGATGTGGATTATGTTTGCATTTCTGACAACTACTGGCTAGGCAAGAAGAAGCCTTGTATCACTTATGGTTTGAGAGGTATCTGCTACTACTTCATAGAGGTAGGTGCTGAAATACACTACAAATCCAGTATTGCTAAACTGAGTTTTCTGCTGGAGAAGAGTGGTAGTGCAAACCACATCCACCCTTCTTATAGATGGGTGTCACATTTGTACTTTTCCAGTCAGCTGGAACGTCTCCAGTTAACCAGAATTGCTGGTAGATGATGGAGAGTGGTTTGACAAGTTCTTTTACCAGTTCCCTCAGTGCTTTCAGGTGGGGTGGATCCCATCTGGGCCCACAAACTTGTGGATGGCTAACTGACATAGCGGGTCACTAGCCACTTCCACATGGATTGTGTGCTTCCCCCCAACTTCCAGCTCAGGGAGCTGGGCATCCTGAGGACAACTGACCTTGATATTGAAGACTGAGGCAAAGAAGACATGAAATACCTCTGCCTTTTTCTCATCCCCTGACACTACACTCCCCTCTGCTTTGAGCAAATGATGGGGACACTCCTTGACCAGATCAAGTTCTAGCTGGGCTTTGGCTATTCTGGTCTTCTCCCTGCACGGCAGTATTTCTGTGCTAAAATTGACCTGAATCTTTTCACTTCAATCAGGTGGAATGTTGTGACAAAGACCTTCACTCTGGAGTTTATGGTGGTTCAGTACATGAGGCCATGACAGATCTCATTGCTCTAATGGGTAAGAATACGCAGGTTTCACTGAATGCATTTAAAATGGGAGCAAGACCCATCCAAGCATGTCTGAGTTAGCAGTGAGGGAGTTGCTAAGGACTGTTTGCAGTAGCAAAGCAGTGACCAGTGAAATGGTGTTTGCCAGGTATGCAAAGCAAATGCCTTAGATGCAGAAATATAGTGGAGGTCTTACCAAGAAGTTGTCTATCTACTCGTAGCTTTCCCTAAAACCTTGCTGCAAATTTGCCTGTTAATTAAATCAGCTATCTTCTCAAATTCTGCTGTGGGTATGATATTGAACTTTTTGGGAATCTTACCTTCAGACAGCCAGCAAAATGTAGCAGTAGAATTAAATACAGTAGCAAGCAAGTGCAAGTTTTGGATACAGGCAGATTCTTTTAAGTGTCTCCCATGCTCAGTGGTGCATGTTCGGGGAAGTAGAAGTCTAAATTTCATTGCATTTACAGAGTTTTCAGAAGGCCAAGACTTCTGTTTCTGAAGGAAAGTGTTCCCAGCAATGACGTCTTGTATCTTCTGGTTGAATACTGATACCAGGTGCTTCTTGTTTACAGGTTCTCTTGTAGACAAGAAAGGGAAAATCCTCATCCCAGGTGTTAATGAAGCAGTGGC
The DNA here is from genome assembly GCA_013400315.1 of Bombycilla garrulus. Classification (NCBI taxonomy): domain Eukaryota; kingdom Metazoa; phylum Chordata; class Aves; order Passeriformes; family Bombycillidae; genus Bombycilla; species Bombycilla garrulus. Next base: position 97,452 of record VXBU01018641.1, on the reverse strand, counting down.
ACCTGTTACTGATGAGGAGCTGGCATTATATGAGAAGATTGATTTTGACCTGACAGAATATGCAAAGGATGTAGGAGCAGCAAGACTTCTGCATGATGCAAAGGTGTGCTGCACTCCTCTACCCTATCTAGATCAAGCTGTCTGTATTAGCAGGAGACAGAAACAAGCTTCAGTGGATGTATGTGTGTAGCTAAGTAATTTATTAGGCAGAGGATTCATCTGATGTCTTACAAGTGGTCAGAATGCCTTCAAAATTATTTTGCTTACTGTATGGTTGACTGTATACTTAGCACTTTGCAGGGGAACTGTTAGTGTTAGGTCCTTGAGAACTTATTCTAGGTTATCCCATGTTTAACTCAAGCTGCCTTGACAGCTCTAAATTTGCTCCTTACTCTGTATAAATAGGATTTGGAACTTGTACAGAACTTTAGTGCTGTTCTCTTAATGCTAGATAAGAATGTTGGCAGCTTTTCAGAGGTCAGGTGACAATCTACACAAAACATCTGATTTTTCTACATCTGTAGGAAGTTCAATGGGTTATAAGAAATAAAGTAGTTGCTCAGTTGCTTCTTAGGTGAGAAAAGAGCTTGAAACCTAGCTGTGCTGAATTCGAGTCTGACATGCCGAACATGTTCCTAGACCTGGCAAACAAGGACTGATTTGTAATCGTAAGCTAGGCAGCCCAAATCTTTGAACAATCTCAAGCTCAGTAAACTCATGTCTAAAGTTAAATCTTCATCCTGGGAGCTCTCCAAATGAATGCTTTTAACAGGATTGAATATTACAAGGTACAGGTATTGCATACTAATTTTAAAACCCTAGATGTAAATACTTCTCCTGTCATAAAAAGCAGACACAGGTGTTGTAAAAGGCAAGTTTACATGTGCAGGTCTGTCTTCTGTCCTAGTAGTGTCAGGAGACTTCAAACTTAACTCAAATAGGTATAAGTAACAATTTATATCCTCAGCCTTGTCTTTACATGCTCAGGTTTATATCAACTGGGAGCACACAGGCTTCCTTGCTTAGCCTTGTCCTTTAAAGTAATGGATGAATTATAGCTTGGATATAAGGAGGAGCTGGCAAGATGTTCTTTGTGATACTGAGCTGAAGCTGTTCAGTCTTGGCTCAAATGAAATTTTAGCTAAGGGACTGCTAAGCTGCATACTTGTAGGAAGGGCTTTGGGGCTAGGGAGAGAGGGCTCTGATTTCCAGATGAGAAGCAAATATGCTTCAGAGATTTCAACTGTGACAGCTACATATGCTTTGAGAGAAGATTGGAAGCAGGTTGTACCTGGAAAAAAAAACTAACAAAGGATGCAAAATTCCAAGTCTCCTGTACTTCTGCAGTGAAGTTCAGGCTGGAGACACTGTGTCTGCCCAGGACAGTTCAACAGCTGCACTGGATTCAGGATCCAGTGTATTAACAGCTGTGTTCAAGGCAGCACAGAGGAAATGCAGGAAGTGTACCTAGGAGGCAGTGGTGGTCAGTTTAATCGACCTGGAGTTCAGGCATTTTAATACAGCTGATGATATAAAGAAAAGCACACTGTAAACCTCACTCTGAGCAGTGGGGAGGCTTTGAGAATGTGTGAACTTAAGCAGTGTCTCAGTGATGAGGGCACCTGCCTGTCTTGAGGCAAGGGGGACCAGAGCTTCCTATATCACCCTACACACTGTGCTTGAGCACCTTATAAATGATGCTTGTGTCCTTATCACAAGCAGACTGGTCATGTCCCAAATGCTCCACAGAACTAGGAGAGAGTCAGACTAGAACTGCTGACTCTTAAAGTGCTGAGAAACTCAGCTGTTGTATCAAAATGTGTGCTTAATGTGAGTAACAGCTTCTTCAGTGAGCTGCATTTCTGCTTGGGGAAAAAGCACCATTTCTTGCAAATGCTTTACTAGGTTGAAGAAGTTGTTAGTTTAGGGAAGTCTGTCACACTTCATGTAACCTCGCATCTTTCTCTTTGCTTCTGCAGAGGGAGATCCTTATGCACAGGTGGAGGTACCCTTCCTTGTCTCTCCATGGAATTGAAGGAGCCTTCTCAGCTTCTGGTGCCAAGACTGTGATTCCTAGGAAAGTGATTGGCAAGTTCTCAATCAGGCTTGTGCCAAACATGACTCCTGAAGAAGTCACAAAGAATGTATGTTGAGATGGTTTGCTGCTACCCAAACAAGTGTCCCTAAACTTCTGTTCACCTTGCCTTGGGGGAAGAGTTTTTCTGTTTTCTAAAGCAGTTCTGTTCATTTTCTTTCCTACTGTATTCCCTATACTGGCACCTCAACATGAGATAACTGAGGGAATCCTGTATGGTGCCCCAGTGGACTGTAGTGGTCTGATTACCCAGTTTCTCTAAACTCAACAGGGCTTAGGAGTAAGTGCTTAACCTAATTGTAGGGCACTTGGACTGCCAGAAGTGCATATTCAAAAGGAGCAGTGTTTGACATACTGGCTGATTGTTCTACAATATACTGTTAATTTACCTAGAGAAGATATTCCAACTTCAGAGCAGAGCATCATTGGAGTACTATGAAATAAGAGCAATAGGAAAAGTATTGCTGCACAGGTGTAGTGACCTGCAAGTTCCCAAGATGCTTTTAGAATATGAACATTGCCAGTGCTCATAGAAATGCTAATAGATAATTCAATCTTTCTTACAGGTTGAAGACTACTTGAACAAAAAGTTTGTGGAGCTGCAGAGTCCCAACAAATTCAAAGTGTACTTAGGCCATGGTGGAAAACCCTGGGTGGCAGACTTCAACCACCCCCACTACATGGCTGGTAGGAGGGCCATGAAGACAGGTCAGTGGGTTTTTCACTTTGTATTGGTAGGTTTAAAAATGTCTTGTTCCAGCACCTCAAGAAACACTGAGTCATGTTTGCTGAATATTTAATCTTCTGCACTCATATCTAATAACTTTGGCTCACTAAGTGAGGAAACATGTCATATACAACATTGAAACTGAAATCTGAGATACAAGAAGGAAAGATACTGAATATCAAATTAATTTCTGCTGTTCTGGGACAAGTTTGTTGGTGTGGTGTTCCTTTTGTGTAAGGATGAGACTGTTGGTTCAGATCACCTAGGTCAAATTCAGTGGAGTTTGGTCATCACAGAACTCTTCTTAATCAGTTTTGCAAGGTTGTGTTGGGCAGCTACAGCAACTCTAACTTGTGTTGGAGTGCAGACAAGCCTTCAGATGAAGTGTTGGTATGTAACTGAGCTCTGACAGTGACAATACTCCAGTGCTACCGCTGTGGGGAGAAGCTTCGCAGTTTTGTGGCCTTGGCAGTCTGGCTGATTTGGCCAGCACCTGGTGCACATGGGCACATGATGGCTTAAGTGAGGGTATGTGGAAAAAAGTATAGACTTTGTACTGACTAGAGTATCACTTTTCTAGTTTTTGGAGTTGAACCAGACCTGACAAGGGAGGGAGGAAGCATTCCTGTTACCCTTACTTTTCAAGAAGCCACAGGCAAGAATGTCATGCTGCTTCCTGTGGGAGCTGCAGATGATGGTGCTCACTCTCAAAATGAAAAACTGAATAGGTAAGAGAATATCTATTCCTGTGCCAGGGTGTATTGGCATGTATTATGAAAAACACCAAGAATTGAGCTCTTGCTTTCGTTTAAGTCTCTGGATGGCAAAGTGCCATCCTCCCCAGCAGACAATGACTGACTGGTTGGGTAACTGGTTTGTAGCTGAATCTTGATTTCTAGATTTATACACTTGAAACCAGGAGCAGATTTTATATTTTGGTCTCTAAGCTTGGCTACCCTCTCACCCAAGTATGGTGTTTCTGTCTTGCCAGGGAAGATGTAGGGGTTTGGAGAATAGTGCCTGTTGCTGCAGCAGCAATTCCTGTAGTTTGTCATGGGCTTAGGACTGATGTGTGGGCTTTGCAAATAGGCCATCTGCTGGAAATACAGCTCAGTGAAGACACTGCTAAAGGAAACTGTCTTCTTTGCAGGTACAACTACATCCAGGGGGTGAAGATGCTTGGTGCATACCTCTATGAAGTTTCCCAGCTGAAGGACTAAGTTAGACATCTCACCTTTATGGATCAGAAGTCTGAATTTTCTTGCAAAATGTCATCAATTACCAAGTCTTACATGGCTCCCCTTTCCTACTGACACTCCACTGCTCTGGTGGAGGAGAGGGAAGCAGGCAGTTCCACTTGACAAAGAACATGATACACCAAAAATACTTCTCTAAATGCTTACTTTAAATTAACAGACTATTCCTTAAGTGGTCAGCAGTCCTGAACTGCATCTTTGTCCCCTCTGTATCACTTCAGTTTGCTGTATTTATCTACTCTTCCTGTAAATCAAGAGGAACGGTTTACTCTCAGCAGTTTAAGCATCCACAGCAGTGGCAGACCTTCCAGCCTATTTAAGGTTCTTAGTCCTGGGTATGTCCTGGAAACAAGTAGTCAGGATTATGGGGCAGCACTGGAATGTGCTCAGCTGTAGTGAGACATCTGTCTGCTGACTTGAGTGATTTGGAAGAGCAGTTTGTCTTACCATTTATGCCTGCCTGCAGGTTTCAATTTACAGGGAATCAGGTTGTAACAAATCCCACTGTGGTGGTGACTACTGGCCATTTTTGTAAAGCTGCCTTTGTACTACCAAAAAAGAATAATAAATAATCATGCTTTAGTTTGGCTCTTGGTATCTAAAGTTGAGATAATGGCTTGGGTGGGAAAACAACTTTGGGAACTTGGGAGGGACCTTTTGTGGCTATAAAGGCAGATTAATGACCTGGCTACACAGGCTGTATGTTGTGGGAGTACAAATTTTTATTTCTGAGCTCTGGCTCTGTAAGAACTTGTTCACTTGAAGCAGATGTTGCAGACTCCAGGTCTCCTGAAAAAAAACTATCTCGAAATGCTTCATTTTGGCTGTGTAAACCAGGTCATCACACTGTATCTCAACTGGTAATACTGAAGGGCAGTGAATGGAATTTGTAGGCATGAATAGGGAGAGAAAAGATCACTTGTTGCAGCTACTACTGACATCCAGCTTCTAGTTATCTACTGGACACATTAAACTCCAATAGTTCTGTTACAATGTCAAAAAACTCCAGAAAAGAACAAGCATCTTAATTTATTGATGTCGGAACTGGATTGGGCTCTCTGCTTCAGTATTACCTGACCAGCACTGGCAGCCTAAAGCAGGTAAGTATTTCAAGTGATGGTGTTTTGCTCTGAAGGCATGGTACAGTCCTGTGTCCTGACACAGGTCAGCAGCATGGGATGATTCCTCTTTTGAAAGATAGAAGGTAGGAATATCTTATCTACCTGGTTTTCAGTGTTACTTGATCTGGAGACTTAACAGTGGAGAGCTGCTGGGCTAGGAATTCTTCTGGTCTCACTGAAGCTTACTTTGGTGTTTTTGGTCTGTCATTGAAGTTGATGGTAGAGATACTCTGGTACCATTAACCCTTGTGGTTGCAGCTGGGGTACAGTCAGACCGTCCTGTGTCAATTCTTGTGAGCACTGAACATGAACACTGGGGAATGAATGTTTATGAATTTTGTTCTGAACTATATTCAGAAACCATGTGTTGTTGTCCTATTACGTTTATAAGAAGTTTCTTGAGAATCAGTGAATTGGCTCATTGTACCTGGTGCAGATGCTATATCAGATCCTATACTTGCTGAGTAAGTACAGCATGGCAGAGTTGTGAAGGAGGCCCAAACAGGGTTTCCTGTTTGTTCAGGTTTGAAAGGGTGTAAAGGGGTTTGTAAATGGGGCAGAGAAGCAGATACTGTTGAATATACAACAGAAATATGTTGGTATGGGGAGAGTGCCAGAACCCTGTGAAAAAGGCATTAAAATAGGCCTTTGGCCCAAGCAACCTGCAGGTGCCTATTTAAGCCCACAGGAGTAGGTTGCTCAAGTCATTAGCACTTAATGAGATGTAATGGGACTTCAGATTTTTCAATCTTAGATGAATAATTCTAAATTCAGAGATAATCAGTGTCTTTTAGCTTGCTACAGTGGGGCTTGCTTTAGCTGTACCCCCCCTGGTCCCTGCAGAAGGTGACCACAAAAGCAATAGTGCTTTGCCTCAGTGAAAAAAGCAGGCATGAGAGACTAGTGGTGCCAGCTTATTTCTGTGGCCTTGTGCTTCAGACCTGGCTCCTTGAAGGCTTCTAGTGGCAAGGAGCTGCTTCTGCATACATGAATGGTTTTTCATGTTATGAAGAGTGTGCTTAGCCCAACTAAGGACTGTTATATAATGCAGAAGTGTCTGACATGACAGAAATTGTGAGCTGATGATGAAAGCCAAAATGCATCAGTGAAGTCCAGAGCCCTTTGCACACCCCTGTCTGCTGGCTGTGCAAAGGCTGCTTGGCCCTTCTCACACAGAACTTCACAACACTGCTTTACCTGCTGAGTTTGAAACTGGCACATCTCTTCATCAGTGGCATGTGGCTGTCACCAAGTCTAGTTTGCTTGTACTTCCAGTTCTCCCACTCCAAGAAGGGAGAAACATCTACAACAGGGATTTTTACAACTACTTGTTCTCAGGGTGCATTTACTGCAAAACTGATGATATGGACTTGTGCCCTTATTGCTCACTGGATTTCTTGTGTTTTAGCAAAATCCATGACAATGCATCTTGATATGGAATATGCACTTAAAAGAGCAGCTGGAGTTATTACAGGCTATTATCCCTAAAAAAAGCCCTAAGTGCCATTTAAAATGTGATTTTTCTTTATTTCTTTGTGTTCTGGGAGACACAAGCATGCACATTAAAACACAGCCCTGATTCTCAACTATGATGCAATCCATTTTAGGTTCATCCAGCACAATATTTCCTAATTTGAAACAGTTTAACTTGCAAAACAGTTTGGTTTAGCATAATGAGTTTGAGTGCACTAACTAAATCAAAACTTGAAGAGCTTCTGCTCTCTAATCTTGACCTTGAAGCAGTGTGAAGAGTGGAGATAACATAGAGCTAATCTAGATTAAGTATTCCAGTTTGTTCATTCTGTTAAACTACTACCTCAAAAACATTACCATTTTTTCAGTGTTATCTGAACTAATTCTGTTAAAATAGACTAGATTAATGTGTTAAATATGCATTTGCATTATGAGATAAAAATCTGAATAAATTGCCTTCCTGATAATTAAGTTATGCAGGGGATTAAAATCACTTCTCAGAGACTCTTCTTAGGCTACCCAGGAAAGTTTAGTGGGTGTAATTTTGATTCTAACCTCTTGCTTGCTTGATCATACCATTTTACAGCATGAGGAAGGTTATGACAAGCCCTGAATGCTGAGACATGTTTTTCTAATACTTATAAATATTCATTTTTCTATTAATTTTGCATACCCTTAGTGCTTCTGTGATTTCTTGAGGAAAACTTAACATGCATGCTAATGAAATAGGCCTGCTGATGCTCAAACAGCACTATGCAATGTTTCCTCCTCTCTGCAGGCTTTTTCTTCTCAGCCACAGAGGCAGCTTATGGGCCTCTTATGTTTCTGCCCTTTAGATTGAAAAATATAATAACAAGCACAGTTGCTGAGCAGTTTTTTTTTGTCACTGTTACTGTGTTGTGCTCTCCTTCAGAAAGGCAGCTGTCCTGTGTAATTCCACTGGGATAACCACTGGGATAACCACCACGGAGTTACTCTTCAGGCTCTCTGTATGTACTGGGGCTGTGTGGAAGGTTCTGGGCAGGGCTACAGGAGTGGCTGCTGCAAGGAGCTGCCAGAGGCTCCCATGTCTGACAGCGCTGGTGCCAGACAGCTCCAAGACAGACAGACCTGCTTGTGGCCAAGGCTGAGCCCACCCATGACAGGGGTAGTGCCTTTGGGACAACATAACTAAGAAGGGAAAAAAGCTACTGCACAGAAGTAATTGCAGCCAAAGAGAGGAACAAGAGTATGTGACAGAAACAGCCCTGCAGACACCAAGGTCAGTGATGGAGGGGGAGGAGGTGCTCCCAGTGCCAGAGCTGAGAGTCTTCTGCAATTTGTGGTGCAGAAGAATTGTGAAGAACCATGATGAGAGAGGCTCCTGCAGCCCGTGGAGAGCCGACAAGTGATGAACTGACTGTCTGCACCTCTAGGGTAAAGGAGGGAGAGAACTGTGAGTCAAGTTAAGCCTGGGAAGGAAGAAGGGGTGGTAGGAAGATGTTTAATAGATTTCTTTTATTTCTTATTGTCATGCTCTGATTTAATTTGTCATAACTTAATTTCTCCCAGATGAGTCTGTTTTGCTCATGATGGTACCTGGTGGGGGATCTCTCCCTGCCCTTATCTCAGCCTATGAGTCTTTCACTGTATTTTCTCTCCCCTATTCAGGTGAGGAATGGAGTAATACAGCAGTGTTGGTAGGCACTTGGAGTCAAGCCAGAGTCAATCCCTCACGCTGTTGTAACACTGCACAAATTTGACCCACTGCACGAAATGCCAAAATATTTGTAAGTGAACTACGTTCAGTTACTGGATTTTCAGAAAATCTTCTGGAGACACCTCTGTGTTGGCTGTTGCTTGTGAAACCATGAGCCCCACAGTTATCAGTCACATCCATTGGTCTGCACTGGAAAACCTTACTAAAGCTGAAGTGTTCATAAGCAATGTGTATGAAGAGTATTTAAGGCAGGGTCCTTTGAAGGCTGCTGCTACTGCCTATGTGTGAATACAAGTAAAAACATGCATAAAAATGCTAAATGTATTCATGTCAAGGTGAAACTTCGGAGGACTGTTTCCTTGCTATTTTGGACTGAGTAAATTAATGGAAGTGCAGTATGAGCAAATCTATGCAGAATTGTAGCCAATTCCTGAATTCCAAGATAGATGCTGAGATATGTGAAAAATTAAATGTGGTGTTTCTGAAGTACTTAGTGGATTTAATGTTGGTGTAGTGAATAGTGGAGTCAATGTCAGATTTGAGAATAAATACTGTGTTGCCTTGGACTATTTTAAATGCTTGTAAGTAGAATTTTGAGATTCTGCTGCTTAATTTCTGCTGCTTGTTAAGCTATTCCTTAGACTTGTACAAAGCAATAATACAGCTAAACTAAGTGCTCAAGTAGTACAATGGCTGCGAAAGACTTTTGAAAACTGGAATGCTATAAAAGATCAATTTATTTATAAGTATGTCTTTGATAAGGGGGTTTACACTATTTTACTGTATTAGTAATGGGCTGACAACTTTTTCTCTTCCATTTTCAACTGTTTAGCAGTGCATCATTAGAAACCTTTCAAGCATAAAAAGTATGTGTTTTTTGATGGATTTTTAATAGTATATGCAGAGTTCAGAATACCTGCCCTTTGCTGCCTCACATATTCTTTGCTGTTGCTGCTGTTTCTGCTTTGCCACTCCTATTTTTCCCAGTCATTCACATGAGGGGAGCTAATCCTGCAAGAGGAACCCATGAAGCTTCCTAGGAATATTACCAGGCTTTTGCTGTATAATGTGATAGTTACATGTTAACTAGATTGAGTCTCTTCTGCTTTTTGTATAAAAACTGTAGTTCTGATTCTAACATGGGAGCTGCTGGGAGGCAATAACCTTCAGTTTCTCTCTGTAGTTACCTCTGCAGTAGTTTTCAGTTTTTGGAAGTTGGCATACCATTATAATAACACTAAATAGAGGGGGAGAAGGTAACTTTTTGTTTCCAAACTCCTCTCCCTTACCCTCTTTACTATTTGAGTGAATAGCAACCAGTGAAAATTTGGGCAGAAGAGCAGCTCTATCTGCAAATCCACTGGAACATAGTACTTCTTAATTTGTGGAAATGCTAGAAGTTAAAAGCATCAGAAAAAAGGAACTGGAAATGGTTCCAGGCATATCTCTTTAGGTTTTTCTATTGTACTGAACACTTAGCTGCAGCACTGTAGTTCAAAGCTGCACGAATACAATAGAAGTTCAAAATACAGTAGAGTCTGCGTGTCATTTTTAGGAACTGGTTGTCAAACAGAGAATTAATACAAAGAAAGTAGAAGATTTATTTCTGTACATCTTTGAATCTTGTTAATACTTCCAAAATATCCTGTAATGTGTTGCCAACCATATTCTAAACTTTTGTACAAGGAGAGGCAGTGCTGCTTGTGATTAGTTTAAGGCAGCTTGAATTCTGACCAGGTGGGTTCAGGAATACAAATCAAGGAGGGGGAAGACTGCATCAGGAGCTGAGGCACAGAGGACTACCAATTCTGTTGCCTGGCAACAGAATTTTAGTATATAGTTATGAATAAAGATAGCTTGAATGTGGACAGGTTTGGGAGAGACACAGGTAGAGAGCAGGTCTCTGAAATGAAACAAAAGGCTTCATGAAAGAGGTAAAAGTGAATGTATAAATACATGTTCCTGGAGAGCAGAGAGCCAGAATTCATTAGCTTCCAGTCTTTAGTTGGCTAATGTTCCTTTGCACTGATCTGGAAATTACATTTAATGGAATTTGGATGGTTATGAATTTAAAGTTTGTAGAACTGCATATAGTTTTTGAAAGCTTTCCTTGGAGCTGTCTGACACTCATAATACCTTGATACCAGTTCAGAAATAATTTTTTTAAGTTCATATGAATTTTGAGGAAGAGATTCGAGAAACATCACAATAAGACTTAGTTTTTAACTGCCAATTAGTTCATGCATTGACTGGTTTAAAATAGAAATAGATTAAAATATAGCAACTACATTTGGGTGGGGTTTTTTCCCATGGAAAATGGGAGCACCAGATTAACTGAGTATTAAATTCAAAGAAAACTATGCTGTGTTACATTGCCCACTGTGTGAAAGTGTTCCTATAGGATATGATAGGTAATTGAGTCATCAACATAAAATATTAATAATTAAGATGATACATTTCATTTTCTTAATGTGCTGTAGTTCCACATCTATCTAGGTGCAAATGTGACACAGATTTACTGGGACACAGCAGTCACCTTGAAGCTGTGCTCAGTTCTGATTAGCAGAGCAGCAGCTGATTAGCATTATCTGTTCCAAATGTAAATAAGTTCAGCTTCTCTGACCTCATTAGAGGGAGCTGAGAGTGCCTTAGTAAAAAATGCTCATGGAGCTTCTTCCAATAATTTGATTTATATGGAAGATAGTTTTAATGACACATTCCCTGCCACCAATAAGCCAGCAGTCCTTACAGATGTAGAAGAAAGCTTCTGAATATAATTAGATTTAGCACTAAAAATTAAAAAGGGGTCTCAAGTAGGAAAATATTAATTTTTTTCTCTAGCACACAGTCTGTAATACGGCTGTCTTTTCACCCACTTGTATTCATAGACATGAACACAGAAATAAGGCTGATGCATCCCGAAGTGCTTGATAATCTGTTTGTAAACTTAGATACATGCACCTGTATCTATTTACTTTTGAATTTGAATTACTAGTCTATGCCTATCAAAAATAATTATCATTCTGGCACACTATTAGTCTTATTTTCCATTGCTGAATAGAAAGAATTTGTTTGATTAAATGACAGAGTGGTCTGTGAAGCTGAGAAGCTGGTTCTTTAAGTTTGGGTCTAAAGCAAATGTAGAGGAGGTGGTGAATTGAAACTGTGAAATGTTCAGGAACTTGTTTGCTTTATAGTAGAGCAAAATGGTAAATTTTAATTTCACACACTTTGCCTAAGATGATAATGCAAAAATATGGATTGCAATCAGACTGTTCCAAATGTAATCTTATCTCTGATAGAAATTAATGTCATCCTGAGTCCTTTAAACCTATCAAGTTAATCTGCAACTCAAAACTAACAAGCAGCAGAATGGTATAAAAGCCTCTTCTGTAGTCTGTGATTAGGGAGAATTGGTTACTTCAGGAAGGCAGGTATATTGGCAAATGATGCATAAGTGTATAAGCTTGGTCTGTCACTCATTTTTCACAGATGTATCAATGTTCAGAGTTTTCAAGATGGCAGAAGCAAAGAGTGATTTAGATCTTACTATTAGCAAAGGAGCACACCAAATGCCAAAAAGCCTGCTCCCCAACCCCCTTATTTCAGTACTTGAAGTGTCACATGTCACATGGATAACATCCATTTATCTTTCAGTTTAAAGACGAAAAATTCTCTTTGTGTTTTTGCAGTGCTCTGAATTTGAGAGCTTGATCCTGCTAAATCTGTTAGTCAGTTTAGGGCCCAATTACTAGTCACAGGAACAAATGAAAACTTCAGATAAGATGACACCATGCTGAGATAATTCAAAAGCAGTCAGTCACACTACTTCAGGCATTTTTCTTTTTTTTTTTTCTTTGAAATGTGGCTCTTTGAAAACTGTTCATGATAGGGGGAAAAACCCCCTTTACTTGCAGAGTTCACCTGAAGCCTCAACTATGAGATGCATTATCTTTCTAATATCTCCACAGAGCATTTTCTTCCCTCCCAGGTAAAACAGAGCCAGTCTAAATAGATAAAAGACATATTTACTTGTGGCTGGGAAGACTGCACACAGATGAAGGATCTGACATCTCTGCCACCTTTGTATTGAGCTGAGATCACTCACAAGGTGCTAAATAGATGGTTTGGACTCTTTAAATCCATCATATTCCAGAGTTAGATTTTTCACTGAGTTCTTCAAGAAATTTTTGCTTTGGAAATGGACATAGGTGCTGCCTCTAGCAATATTTTCAGTAATAACTTTAGCCTAGTAGTGGATGGTCAGATAAGTAAAAGCAGACTTGCTGCAAGTGGAGAAACTGAGGCTGACATTATAAACATGTTTGTAGTTCTCTAAATGTGACAGAAACAGGGTCTATTTCATTATTATCTTCAGTCCCTTGTACTAAATTACTGGTGTGGGAGGTTGTGTATGTTCCTCAGTGTCATGGTGGCTATTTTCCTACCTACCAAAATGTCAGTCAATCTCAAACCAGCATACTCAGATAGCTTTTTGTTATGGGAATATCCTTGCCCAGCCAGTTTTCTTGTAGGTGCTAACATGAAAACAAGCTATCCTAATAATCTATAATTAATAATCTATAGCCTTAATGAGGAAAGCCACTATGGGAAAGTAAGGGGACATCAGAATTTGGGTTTTGGTTTTTTTTTTGGTTCCTGTGTGCTTTTCTGTGATCTAAGATATTGACTTCTGGCATAAGAAATTATAAGAAGAAAGGCCACCTTTTTTTGTGTGTGTGTTAGGTTTAGGAGGCATAGCAAAACAACACAGATATTGTGGGTTTTCCATATGGAGAAGAAATGAAAAAAAATTGCTATTTCTAAATTTAAAGTGTTTCTTTATGGGCAATTTCTATTCGATTGCATGTCATAGATTGAGATTTACTGTTGAACTTAATTTACAGGTATTTTCCAACCTAAATGATTGTGTGATAAAAGGATATCCAGCTCTACCACTGACTATATCTGTCTGCACTGGGGAAACAATCAGAGAATACAATGGGGTTGCACAAATAAATGAGAAACAAAAGCAAAGGTTGTGTCAGATGGGTGGGGTTTGTGGTTAAGAGTTAGAGTTTGAAAACCTGGTGTTGTCTGTTTAGGCTGCCCAATAGCACCCTAGAACTAGGGAGGGCTTTGTATGATGATGGATGTGGAAAGTCTTTGGAATGTTTGGGGAGCTCGGAGCAGTGCCTGTAACAGTGCACTGGGTGTGGTTCCTTGGTATCACCTGCTCTGCAAGGCAAGGCTGAGTGCTGCCATAAAGCTCAGCCCGGCATGGTGTGCACAGCTCAGCAGCTTCTCTCAAAGGTAGGTGCTGATAACCTTGTGTTTTAGGGGCCTGGTCAGGAAACTCTCTAAGAACAGTTGAAACTAAAGCCTGTGATAGTGCTGCTCATCTGGAGCACCAAAACCCTCGTGACTCAAGCACACATCCAGGCAATATGTATCCAAGATGCCATGCCCTGCTTTCCCCATTCCCATCTTGTAGGAAAGGGTGCACAGGGAGATGTTTTTCTTGTTTTTCTTCCTGGTCAAACCGTGCTCTGCTTACAAACTGGCTTCCAGGCATAAGGACAGGAGCACGTGATGGAACTGCTCTTCTAACAGCTTTGTGCACTTGACATTTCACAGCCAATGACTTAAATGCTTTTTTAAATATTGTCATGGAACAATATTTCCCTCTATTTTGGTTCACAGTAAAACTTAATTCCCTCTGAAGTGCAGAGGGGATACAAACTTTATGCATCTTCATGAATTATCTCAAATATTTCACCCAAACTTTCATCATTTAAATAAGGATTTAGGCATTCAGAGTATGGGATTAATGGCTTATATCCAAACCAGTGATTTGCAAAACTGTTATTTTCTTAGAGAAGTTAGGAGTTATTTTAAAAAATTTGTTATAAATGTTTGATTTTCTATAGTACTAAAAATGAAAAGCCATCAGTGCTTTTTAAAGCCATGTCAAAGCACATGCTACAGTTTTGTTGAAAGGCTTTTGAATATATAAGAAACTTCTCTGCTTGAAAAGACTGTATTAAAGAGTGCAAAACCACATGTCTGTAGGGAAAGAGTGGAATGAGTAGAGAACTACTTTCCAGAGAAGCTGTAATTAAGTTTACAGCAACTCAATTAAAGATCCTGATCCACTAGTCATGCATCTGCTTCAGCTGTTAGCAGGCTCTGTGCCTGTCTGTGCAGGTGTTTAATTAAGATGGCCAGATAGGAACCAGTTGTCTAACCAAATGCTCCACTCTTGTAATTATCTGTCTTTCTGGTTTTGTTGAGGTGCTGTTGCATTTTTGACAAAGGCCCATGTCTGGCATGAGGTGCACAATTTATGAGTGGTGCAGAGCCCTGGCTCAGTGGGCATTTCCTCTGCTGAGGAAGGTGCTTTACCCTTGTTAGTGGCAGTGGCACTTTGATAGAAGACTTGCTGTGGAATAGCTCACATTCCTCCTCAAGGAGGTCACACTTACAACAACTTTGCAATGGTAACATCTCTTAGCAAGAGGTAGCATTATTGTGAGTGTGTGTATATATTCATATATGTATAAACAGTAGGTTCCTTTATTTTTCAGCTATTTAATAAACATATTAAGAAAGCTTGTATTTAAGTATTTTTTTCCATTTAAGCTTAAAAGAGCTTGTGTTTGTCAAGAGAAGAACCTCGGCTTGCTTTGACCTTTTCCCCAATTACACTTCAATGACAGGGGGACTGCAATAGAAAAATACTCCAAAGCCTGCCTTGAGAGGCTGTGGCTCCTGGGACACCCAGCTGAAATGCAGAAGTCAGTGAAGTGTCAAACTGAGTTAACTTGGTGGTGCTCTGGACGTGTGCCTTGAGGAACACCTTGTGCTGCACCACCTCAGTGACTCGAGGCCTGACTCTGCCAGTTCCTGGACCTCACAGAAAATGGGGCAGAGACAGTAGGAAGAGCTGCATAAAGAAAGTGCTGCACGGTTCTTGTCAGCTTTACTCTGTGAGCCCAAAAAGCCACGGAGTGGCTGGAGTCTTTGGTGTGTCTGCTTGGAAATGACTATGGGTTATCAGCTGGGTAAAAGCCTCACCTGCAAGGCAGGCATTAATCATCCCTAAGGAACACTGATGCTATTTGGCTGAGAAAAGCTGTCTGAAGAATATCGAGAAGGGAATAACCTCTTGCCATCATTTCAGCGTGATTAATATCTGAAAAAAAATTGCTTAATGATTAAGCCAAATGAATTTACAATGTTGCTTTTGGAAAAATAGGACAGTCTCCTACCTCAATGCTCAGAGCAGTGTACTGGAATTCTCACTGGACAAGAACTTGCTTGTTTCTCTTATCACTTAAATCTTGTGTGCTTGGAGCTGAGCCAGCAGGCAGTGAGAGGGCTCTGTGTTACTGCTCTTCCTCCACACATTACCTCAAACCTTTGTGGCCCTGTTCCTGGAAGGTGCTGAGCATTATTTCTCTGTACAGGGGACAGTCTGCAGCCACCTATCCTTGTGGGGCATCTCCTGCCTGGGTAAGGGAACCGTTTTTATGTCAGTCTCCTTCCACTGACACAGCCAGGTGTGATTATCGACATCCAGGTAACAACTGCTAAGTCAGGGTCTTGGGGATCTTTTCCTCTCTGCCAGCACAGTCGCGCTCCAGTGTTGGCAAGCAGTGGACAGTGTTGCTTAACTTGTGTTTTGGCATCAGTTTTGATTATCTTAAAGGATGGTGGCTGGAAAATACTCTTGTAGTTGCAGTGTCAAGTGGGAAGGAGGAAAGAGGTGTAAGGGCTTGCTGCTGCTGCACAGGGAAGTGGAAGTATCTGCAGGGCAGGGAGATACGGGGAATTGTGTGAAAGGGCCTCTCCATTGCATCCTTCTGGGATGCAATGATAAGTTATGTGAGTATTGAGAAATGACAGTAAGCTGCAATAACAACCAGGTATCACTGGTTATGACATGACAATATCATTCCTGCTTTTCTGCAATATACTTGCAAGAAATGAAAAATAGCTGGCTTGAACTAGAGGTAGTTGCTTATAGAGGGATAGGTAGCATTGAAAACTATCATATCATTTCTCTGTCAGTGAAATATTGCTCCTAACAGCATATTTCTTACATATTTGTTCACTCAAACTTAGGATTGTAATTACTTAGGATACCCTTTTGATTAGGTAACAATTAAAGCGTGCTAATTCTGCTGAAGTGCCAATGAAGTGAAGGTACCAAGTGAGGGTGCTACAGTTTGCCCTGAGGTAGTAACAGAAACTGCATTTTCAAAGCACAAGAGAAACAGATCCAGTGATGCTTTTTTCCCCTTTATCCTATTGTTTTACTTCTCTTGTTTTCCTTTAATCAGTCTATTTCCTCCTGTTTAAACACTTACTGTGTAGCAAAGAGGATAGTCAACCAAACTTTTTGAGTTGATTAGTTCATTTTTTGTGGTTAATAAGCTACAGTCAAAGAGTGTTTTCATTAAAAAGATAAACCTTTCTACATTTAAAAATCCTTCTAAACAATGTTGGCAGTGTTTATGATAGCCCATAAATGGAATAAGGACTGTAACAAAATAAATCTCTTATGTTGTGGACCTTAAACCTTGTTCCAAGCTATAGGTTATAAAATAAGGGCAATTAGGAATAAAATACTAAGCTATAAAGTAATAATAGCTTTTTTTCCCATGATAGTATAGTTTCTCAGTGGTAAATAGAGAAATAGTTGAATGGATCTACTAGATATAGTAGATCTATTTTTAATCTCACTTGCACTATTCTAATTCAGGAATAATTCCAATGTGAAAAACTTAAAGCTAAGATAAATGAAGGCAGGATTAATGTAAAAATAGGATTATTTTAAATAAATTAAAACAAACATTTAATTCCCCTAAAATTTTGCATCTCATCTTCAAATGAGTTTTTACACATTAATCAAGAACAGATACTGAGAAAAAACAAAAGGTCTTTGTAAGGCTCTGAGACAGCACCTGGAGCTCCCTTATTACATTATTATACTTATTACTGAATTTGGCCATGTCAATAGCGGTTCTTTTGAATTGGGCAGAGGACTTTAAGGGTAGAAATTTGTATGCTGACGCGAGCACCTAAAATTTACTGCAAGTTCAGCAGTTCTCCTTTCTGCTATGGGAGATGAGGCAGCAAGAAGATGGTGAGGCTATCCACATCTAAGTACAAATGCAGCACATCCCACATTTTTCCTGGAAACCTTTATGCCATGAAAAGAGCAAGCGCCAGCAGAACTGTCTTTCCAGGAAGAATGTTTTTATACCCATGTTTATCTGATTGAAAACCAATTAGCAGGTGTGCTGGTTTGAAAGCAAAACCAGTGAGACTCCAAGTCAGAAATACAATTTAATAGGAAAAAATAAAATACATGCAAGTAATACAAAGAAAACAAAAACCACTGACAGAGTCAGTATACAACCTGATACCCTGCTACTTAGGGTGGTGGCAGCAGTCCAGATGAGGTGGTCTTGCTGAAGTAGTGATCCTGTAGACAGGTCTGGTAGCTCTTGTCCTCTGGAAACCAGTGGGTCAGGGCTACCTGTTCTGTCCCAGTTCCCACATTATATCCAGGTGGGAATGCTTGGCTCCTCCCCCTGGGTGGAGCATCTTACAATGGGCTTATGTAATTGTATGAGTCATGTGGTGGATCCTCACAATGGGCTGATGTCATTGTATGAGTCATGGGGTGGGTCCTCACAATGGCCCATTAAACACAAATGGCTCCCGGAGGGAGTTGTCTATGACTCATAGGGCAAGGTGTTAATGGCCCATTAACAGGAGATAGTCCAAGGGAGGAGGCAAAGAAAAACACTGCCCCTCCTTTGTTTCAACAGTTAATGAAGATGGAGATAGAATACAGACACTCGGGCACATTTTACATTGTAACCTAGGACAGCAGGAAATTTTCTTAGGTAAACAGTGAGTTACTCCTCCTCACTGGGCCCAGAGGGCAATACTACCTCCTAGGAGAGAAGGGCTTTGCCTTAACAGAAATGTATCCTTTTCCACTTTTCAAGACAAAGCAAAATCCATCTCTTCCCTCAGTCCTCAAACATACTACTGTAAAGCAGCAAGACTTATCAGCAAAGCTAAAATGCTTTCTGGCACTGGGATTCCTGCTGGGATACTGGACTTCCAAGAGGAAAAAAGGAGATGGGAAAATTTCTCATGACTTGATGTGTTATTGATTTGGCTATCCTGATTTGGTTATTGTATGATAGAGAGGCAGAAGTGAGCATCTAAACCCAAAAAATAATCTTTAACTTAAAACTATCTCTTCATTAACTGCAGAACTTGTCAGTAAAATCAGTAAGTTTAGTTGATATTTTATCAAAGAATCATCCTAGTTAAAGGATCAACTTTCATTTCTTGTTAAATCACCACAGAAAAACACTAAGTTTTCTTTTAACAGTGCTTAACGACATGGGAGGAAGTGAGACAAAAAAATGTTCTTACTACTGAGGAACAAAGGAAGAGAAAGTGCACAACTGACTGTCATGCATTATTTCTAAAAATAGGCATACTATATTTTTCTATAGAGCAGCAACTGCTCCTTAAAATTACATCAAAAAAGTACACTTGACATTGAACAATGAAGCCTTTGTTTGATATCCCCCCGACTTTATCATTCTTTGAAATAATTTTTTCCCTCCTCATGACACTGAGATATTTAAGCCTTGCCTGAAATCTTTCTACACTTTATTAAACTGACTCACTTTTTTATGTGAGCTGTTCCAGTTGCAATCCAAATGTTCCTGTGCAGCACTTTGTGTACTAGTAGTGCATTAACATGAAGTTTAACCAGCTATTCCCCTCCCTCCTTCCTTCTACTACAGCAGAACATAGCTGTTACCTAATTTCTTGTATGAATTATTAATATTCTGTGCCCTCTATTACTTGCTATCTCCTCACATTCATTTTCCAAACTTTGCCATTGTTCCTTACTTTTGTTTATGAAAGAAATTATTTTTGTGATATTCTATGATCTTTTCTTGAAGTTTGGTCTGTTTTAAAAATATCACAGAATAATTCCAAATTTCCCTAGGATATTTTGATTGGTTGGTCGGAGTCTTTTTCCCTTCACAGCATTTTAGCTCCCTTGTTTCATTTTCTTAAACAGTTAAATGCTAATGAAACATGACAAAGACATACGTCTCTTGTCTGCATCTTTCCAGGTCATTTGCACGTAACTGAGACAAAAAGAGAAAGATACCAGCACCACAGCACACATCCTCTGTGAAAGCAAGCAGCCCTTTTGTGCTTCTGACATTAAAAGGTACGTATTTATTCAAGCCACCATAAGGTGACATATATATGTATATATAAATATGCTAATTTATTTTTCGAGTGAAAATGGATAGAACTCAAAGATTTGAATAGAAGGATGGGAAATCCCATGTGGTGGAGACACTGATATTTAAATCCATTGCATGAGCTTGGTGCCACTAGCAGCCATGTCCTGACCTCTGCTGTGATCTTCCTTGTTCAAGCGTGGCATAACCAAAAGATCTATTTTTTACATAAATGAACCTGAGAAGCCTGTCTAGTTTTCTACAGAGGGTGCATTCAGTAGCCTCTGTTGTAAATGTTTTCCAGACTGAGGTTTGGAAATTAGAATGTAGAAAAATGAGTGAAATATGTGTGAAACGGAGGCATCCAGACAATTTTGTGGTAAATGGAGATAATGGCCCTGATGTCTCTCTAGATGAACAGCTGATTGAAATCCCGGGGTCTCTTGGCAAAACTAGGCTTCATCCCACCTTCAGAGGAATGCTCCCTGTACTATTCCTATTCCTGTCACTTTCTTCTGGGAGTGCACTGCCTTGCACTTTTCCAGAGCCCCTCACAAATGCATCCATCATGGTCCCATCCTCTCCCCAGCTTATGTGGGAACCAGCTGTGCTCTGCAAGACCCAGCTCCCAGGTGGAATACACAAAGGACTTGAAGGTGAACTTTGCTCTCCTGGGACACACTGCTGACTAAAGTGAGACTGAGCAACATTGCACAAGCAGAGCCATTGCCTGGTCCCTCATGACACTACAGTGACAAAAAAAAAGAAGCAAACAACATAAATGGCCACAGTGCTCAGCTTTTACCTTATGCTGATCATCTCCAAGTACCTTGAGCCCCTTGGAACGTGACCTGCAATGTTTTGGCTCAGATGCCCTCCTGTATCTAGCCAGGCACTGGCCCAGCAAGTACTAGTGTGTTGTCTGTGCCAGGAAACACAGGGTACTANCATCTCCAAGTACCTTGAGCCCCTGGCCCAGCAAGTACCAGTGTGTTGTCTGTGCCAGGAAATGCAGGGTCCAGTTCACCAGGGTCCTGTTACCACCACCCCAGTCTGGGTCATGGTCTTCTCTCCTCTGCCCTGGGCAGCCTGGGAAGTCCTCCTGACCATGCCTGTGGTCCACACTCCTACTTCCTATTGCCCTCTGTGAAATGGGCTTCAGTTGACAAATATTTGCGGCCGCTTGCACAATCCGACTCTGGAAGAAATAGCCAGGCTGGGGGTTTTAAGTTTAGGCTGCTTGTTGAAGAATCCCTGTTCTTAAGCCTTACCTGCAGAAGCTCAGTCCAAAGGTGACTGTAACCTAAATTATCAAAACCTCATTCTCTGCCCCATCTTCGTTACTAAATCCCAAAAGCTGCTTTGTCTCATCAAAAGTGTCCAGATTTTTTCTGTGCTTGCTTCAAAAATTCCTGTAATAGTCTCTTTTGCTTTAGGACAAATTTCTGCTGCTGTGATTGGTGATAAAAATATGTGAAGGGGATTGTTGATTAGATCCACCTCTTGGAGGAAGGGTTTACTGTTTTATGGAGAAAACAATGTGAGAAGAAAATGGTACTTTGTCCATCACTTAAGGCTGGGGTTTAGTTTTTTAAAAATATTTCTATATTTAAATATTATGGCTAAATTTAATCTCTCCATCCTAAAAACCACCTCCAGATTTGGATTTTCTTGGTTTGGTTAACAAGTCTTCTCCAAAACAGTGCTTTGAAACTTCACTTTCCTGCAAAATCAGTATTTGGTCTCTTTCAATACCAGTGTTTCCAGTGTCAAGAGATGTCAGGAACTGTTCACAGGGAATTATATCTAGTGTCAGAAGGCTTCATAAAACTTCACTTGAGAAAGTGCAGTAAACCTTGTAACCTTGCTTCTGAGGGAAGGTTGGAAAATGGGGGCCATCCTTCATACAGCCAGAATCTTCAGCCAAAGTGAACTATGTTTTCCTCATCTTGTTCATCATGCTTGGGTTTTCAATCTTCCTTCTCTGTCACAGAAGCATAATTGAAATTATTAATATTACCATAGCCTATCACCTTAGCAATGCATCAAAGTTAAGGAGTTAGGGATGGACCTGCAATGGTACCTTTTCTTACCATTATAGAATATCTTTAGAAAAGCATTGGGTTTTGACCTTGGAGTCCATCCTATCACAGCCTGATCCAGCAGCTGTTCTGAATTTAGCCCAGACAAGTATTTAGCCATCCGAGGATTACTCTGCTAATACCAATGCAAGACACTACAGCAACAACTTCAAGAAAACATGAAAGGAAAACTGGAGGAATAAGAAAGACACACTTTAAAACCTTACCTTGTCCAGAAAAAAAAAATGGCAGAGAGGTTTGCAGGTACTAAACGGTTTCTGCACTTATCAAGTGTTTCAGTATTGTCACTGTTTTTAATCAACCACAAAAGCTATTTGTTTTCTTATACTCTTCAGTGTCAGGCTTGTTTTCCCTTATTCCTGTAAAATATGGAATGTGTGTCAGTGAATCCATTTTTCTGCCTTCTTCTGGCACTTTGGAGGGAAAATAATGTCCTGGGGTGCAGCAGCACCAGCTGGGCATGGGAGGGGATTGTTCCACTCTATTTTGCACTGGAGTGGCCTGATCTCAAGTGCTGGGGGCAGTTCTGGGTGCCACAATCTAACAGAGATGAGGCCATTAGAGAGCATCCAAAGTAGGATTATGAAGATGGTGAGGGGCCTTGAGGGGGCAGCTGTATGAGGAACAGCTGAGGTCACTTGGTCTGTTCAGCCTGGAGGAGACTGAGGGGAGACCTCATTGCAGCCACAAGCTCCTTGTGAGGGGAAGAGGAGGGGCAGGCACTGCTCTTATCTCTGTGGTGACCAGTGACAGTACCTGAGGGAATGGCCTGAGGTTGTGTCAGGGCAGGTTTAGGCAGGATATCAGGAAAAGGTTCTTCACCCAGAATGCTGAGCACTGGAACAGGCTCCCCACGGGAGTGGTCACAGCACCAGCCTGGCACAGTTCGAGGAGCATTTGGAAAATGCTCTCAGGCACATGGTGTGACTCCTGGGGTTGTGCTGTGCAGGGCCAGAACCTGGACTCAGTTATCTGTGTGGATCCCTTCCGTTTCAAGATATTCTAGGATTCTGGAAATGAAGAAAAAGAAAGATAAGTCCCCTGGGCTGTTGGTGTTTGCAAGTCTTGCCCCAGGGTTGTCTTCTCAGAACATACTATTTGATGCTTGTGTACTGAAAAACTGATGCAACAAGTGTTTCTTTAGAAAATTTTACCCCTAAGTTATTTTTAAAGCTGAAACTAAAGCTGTTCACTCTTTGGTAACTTTTTCAATTTTTTTTCTTTCAGCAACTTGACTATGAATCAATTTAAGTTTTTATGTGATAAAATGGGTACACTTTCTCCTTGCTTGAGGAGATTAAATGAGACTTAAAGAAGCTCAGCACTTTGTAAATATCTCTGCTTTCTGGTGCCAAAAATAAATGTATATAGCAGCATGCCTTTAATGTTGAATTTTATCCTTAACTTTCAGATAACATCTATTTCAGCCCTGTGCTGCTCTCTAAGGCAGTAATGTCCTCCTCATCCTCTTCATCATTGGAGATGGAGATCTTCCAGTATATTGATGCACATCAAAGTGATTTCATCAAGGTAGGAGCTATATTGCAGTGAAATGATGAACCCAGAGCTGGTGCCCCAGAGGCTCCTCGGGCAGGAGGAGTGCCTGTCACAAAGATAACGAGCAGGGTTCCAGGTCTGGCATCAGGAGTGCAATACGCACTTCACACAGTAAAGCTGTAAGGGGACAGACTGCTGGGGACCCCTGGGGTGAAGGAGGGACTTGCACAAAAGAGATGGCTGTGGGCATCCTGTGAGTGTTCAGAGAGAGGCTTCACTAAGCCAAAATGCACCTGCACGGGGCACGCAAGCCGGATAGGATGCTCACTCTGCTTCAGAACTGATTTTTGTAGGTTTGCTCTTTACAAGGAGAGGAGTCTTGGTCCCATGCTGGTTTGTGCTTTCATTTTTGTTAGCCTTCTTTGAAAAGAGAGAAGCATAATTAGTCTAGTCAGTATTAGTTCTGCTTTGAATCTGTGAGCACTTCTGAATGAATTCTCATGAGGATCACCAAGGTAAGTCGTACATAATGCAATTTCTATAATACAAACTAGTCAGCATCTAGTCTACCTCCTCTTCCACTGGATTTTTAGATCCAGCGTTGATCCAATGTGAATGCCAAAGTGTGAGCAGCCTCCCTGTTCAGAAAATCAGGAATCTCAACCCTCGGGAGATATGCAAGTGATTCTTCTCTGTCCTGAAATATTAGAGCATCCGTGATAATGCTGTGGTGGTACAGAAGGG
This sequence comes from Bombycilla garrulus, assembly GCA_013400315.1. Classification (NCBI taxonomy): domain Eukaryota; kingdom Metazoa; phylum Chordata; class Aves; order Passeriformes; family Bombycillidae; genus Bombycilla; species Bombycilla garrulus. The sequence goes on along the minus strand of VXBU01018641.1, from coordinate 73,438 downwards.
AAATCATCTTCCAGTGTGAGATTTCTGATACAAGGGCCAAGGACAACAAAGTTCTAGATCACCTAATTGCAGCTTTCTTCCCGTGCAGGATCTGAAGGAATGGGTGGCTGTGGAAAGTGATTCTATTCAACCACATCTGAGGAAAGAAGTCATGCGAATGATGGCATTGGCAGCAAACAGACTTGCAGCATTGGGAGCCACTGTTAATGTAGTAAACTTGGGTTCACATCAGGTGCTTATCTGATTCTTGGACTTAAAACATATCTGCACATGGGTCTACCTATAGCATTCAGTGCTATGTACATGTATGTTAGGCATAGTGTTATTTTTTGAAAGCTAGATACAAATCTGTCAATAGCCCTGTACCTGCATGATACCTGCAGAAATCAGGTCAGAGAACCGAGCATACTGGGAACCACACAGGCAATCCAAATGCAAATTGATGTTCTGTGCATAGGAGGGAATTTGATGCTTTTTGACTGGAGGGAAGCGGTTTGCAAAAGTAAAAGGACTGAGGTTTTTACTGGGGCCCATTTTAAAACTTTTCTCTCTAATGAAGCATGAGAACTAATGTATCATTTGTCACTGAACTTTATTTATGAGGGAGGTTGTTTTTACAAGGAATATATTGTCAGACACAAAGGGTTAGCTGCCAAGAGTATCATTGGTTTTCAGAGCTTCTGAGAAATGATCGAAGCTATTTTCTTTCATTGTTAGGAAGCAACAGGGAAGAATTAATCTCTGACAAACCTTAGTCTCTAATTTACTTCCCTTACTGTAGCCATGGGCCCTTTTCTGCCCTGGGCTGTTACATTCCTGCTCCAACAGGAATTCAAAAGTTCAATAATAGTGATTCTCTTTTATTTTCTGTGAGGCTTTTGGTGAGGATTCTGATTCTTAGCACAAGTACAGCAGCACTTTAATATTTCAGGTTGTGTCATTTGATAGTTGCAGAGAATGCAGCTGGGCCGTGTGGAGCTCTGTTTTGCACAGTCACATTAAAGGATTAGCCTTAACCTGTTTTTAAGACAGTCTGGCATAGCTGCTGCCTCCTGCCAGCAACACCTTTTTCAGTTTCTATAGTTGAGCTTACAGGCCTCCTGCCCTCTGTCTGTGGTGAAATCAAATCCCAAATTAATTTGTGTGGCTTTTGACTATTTCAGTGTCACGATAGACTCTATAACACAAGGTTACCTCTGTCTGCTCCAGTGATGAGAAGTGAGAACTTAGTAAGGAGGGCCTTTATGACAATAAAATGTTAGAGGAGTTCTACAAAGTCCAGCAGGAAATAAACAGTTGAAGAGAAAGATCTTAGTTTCTCTGAATAGGTTAGAACTGGATTCAGTCAGATTTGTGCCCCTAATCAAATCAGTCAATTGAGTGTAGAAGTATTTTTAGAACTGAGAATTCCATATTTTTTGTACATTTGTAAATTTTAGAAGGTTTGGTTTTCCTTAGTTGCCTTTTTCTAACCTTTCTCCACAGTTGCCTGATGGCCAAGTCCTCCCACTGCCTTCTGTGATTCTTGGGGAACTGGGGAAGGATCCACAAAAACCCACTGTGTGTTTCTATGGTCATGTGGATGTGCAGCCTGCCAAGAAGGAAGATGGCTGGAACACTGACCCCTACACATTGACTGAAATCGATGGTGTGCATATTTTCCTGAGTTTTTAATCATTATTTCAATACACAACTGAGGTTCTGAGTGGGAGAAGAGTTCCTGTGTATTCAGCCAAAGCACAAGGACTTCTCCTGTGGAAATCTTTGGGACATGTCCAGCTGCTTTCAGTTTTGATGGTTGTTCTGTGACTAGTGAAGCCCATCAGTGACCGCCTAATATTTGGTGTGGAAAAGCAATGTGAGGTTAAAGATGCTTTATAGAGTATTCAATAAGAACTTAAAAGTCCTTACAGGATTTTTGCATCAACCATTATCCTCCCTCGCACCTCCTGCTCTTGCTTCATGCCACTTTTGTACTTCCATGTGCCACGCTGGAGCTAAGGAACATTTGTGGTGGAAGAATGTGAGGACCCCTTAATGTAATTATCCCCTTAATATAATTATCCTTCCAGCACAGCTGGAACTGAAGGAACAAAAATAATGGATAGGGGGTCAACAGATAAGTAAGACCTCAGAAATCCTGATTCCCAGGCTATAACCACTGAGTTGCCCTTTCTCATTATCTGGGATCAATTCCCAACAGCCTTACTGACATAATTCTTCTGCCTTATTCCAGTGTATATCCAGTGGGGATATATCCAGGTTTATACACAGGGGCAGATTTCAGTTTCATGTACAGAGATCACTGTACATGATGTACAGTTGAAAAATAAATTACAGACTTAGACTTGTAGCTTCATATTTCTGCCATGGCATTTATCTGTAGGGGTTTTGCTGCTTGTTACCTGGTCTGAATGATGTGTCCAGAAGATGCTTATTGAGCAAACCCTTCAGGCATATCTGGTATGAACAAACAGTTCCTGAGAAGAAAAGTGAAGCTCAAAAATTGGCATGCAGCAGAAACCACAACGTAATGCATATAAAAGGAAGGAAAGGGAGGAAAAAAAGTGTACCAGTCCATTGGGAAGCACCTGAACACTCATCACCTTATTCAAAATGAGTCACTGAAATCCTGACACTTTTGACACTTCTTCCCTCCATCACTAAAGCTTCTGTGGCAACTGGAATTTGCCAATTACATTGAAGTGATCAGGGAAAATTCAAAGATTGCATAAAAACTTTCCCATTTTCTTTTTAAGGAAACCTCTATGGGCGTGGAGCAACAGACAATAAGGGACCGGTCCTAGCTTGGATAAATGCAGTGGAAACATTTAGAGCCTTGAAATTAGTATGTGGACTTGATGACTTCTTTATCATTATTGTTAATTTTTACTCTTTCCTATTATTTGTTGTTATTATTTATTGTGTCTCTGGAGGGATGTATTTACATTCCTGAATAAGATGATACATCTCTGTCCCACCAGCTACATACAATTTGAAATATTAGCTATTCCTGGTGCAACACTAAGGGCACTGGTCCCACTCCAGTAAGAATTTGAGCACTTTTGTTTTGAAGAGTTTGTCTGCAGTGTAAATACAGTCTTGCTGCCATTGCCCTGCAGAGGAAAACCCACGGGGAAGCATTCAATATGTATTGCATATATTACACAGCTCTGATACCCTGGTCTCTTGAGAGCTTTTAAAATGGTAAAGTAATAGACATTACAGAATGCCCATGAAGACTCATCTCTGCTGATATATTCTGCTGATCTTTGGTTTTGTCTGCCTACAAGATACCTTCAATTTATGTGTCTGTGTGAAGAGAATAAGCATCTAAAAATGTTCATCCAGAATGGGTTCATTGTAGGTCACCACCAGATTAGATTTACCAAAGCAAATATTTTGAATGGGTGCATTCACCAAGTACAAATACAATCACTTAGAGTCTTACATATTTCTGAGGTCAGACATTTGCCTAAATTACTATAACCAACATAATAATCTTCAAATAATTTAGTAATTTTGGAGTAGTTTTACCCCCGAAGTAAAGGTAAACAAAAAAATATTTTTGGCTTGGAACTTGGTTAACTGTCATCCTTTAAGACGAATTTGCATGACATATTCTGTTAGTGTGCTGAGAAACAGTTTTCTTGTATGACACTATGGTACAAACTGAGCATTACGTCCTGATTTTTTTCAAGTCTTGCAATCTTGTGGAAAACATGTTTTTCTTGCATCTACAGTACTGAATTGACCTTCGTCCCTCTTAAGCACTAGAAAACACACACATTATTTACCTAAAGAGTAGTTGTTGTAAGTGGATATGGTTGTGGGTCTGACATATATTTCTAGTTTTTCAAATCACTAATAGCTATCTTGACATTTTAACAAGCAAACAAAAAGGAAATTTTATTTGAAGCCTTTCTCTAGAAAACAGCATAGACCATCAAACAATATTCATTAACAGCTTGTTTCTAAAATTTCTGTGGCCAGCTGATGATCCATCAGTGAACCCATCCATGACGCAAGTTCATTTAGTTTTGCACATTCATTCTTGCTTTAATCTGAGCATTGAATCAAAAGAGAAAACATCTTAAAACCACTAATGAGAAAATGAATTGTAACAGGAAACTAAGTTGAAATTTATGTCCCTTATGGGATGTGTCAGCATTTTCAACTCCCACTATTCCATAATAAAAGTTCTCCTAATTACTCTTGGAAATGCATCCTTATCAACCAGCAGGCTTGCAAATTTATGAATATTAAAAAGACAATTATGTTAGAGTCACTGACAACATTTTTATCACTGTGTAAGTCTGGTGATAGACAACATTGAGACAACTACAGCCAGTAGCTCCCACATGGGCAGTAACAGTGGAAATGTAAGAGGCAGGAAATTTTCTGTGAAAATGCAATTGCTATTACACAGTTAGAATTTCCAAAGCAATTAAAATATTGAATAGCACAGAGAGAAAGCCCATTTACTGAGACATTTCAGCAAGTTTTCTGAAAACACGAAGAAGAAAAAAAATACCTCACTTCTTCTGCTTTAAAAATGAAAAGTAGATAAAAACATGGGGAAAAGAACAGGTATTTCTGGGAACCTGTATGTGTCCATCACTGGCTTTTCTAATGAAGCAAGCTATATATCCTACATACTCATCCTACATCTTTCTTATCCTAACACAATTTATACAGCAAACCAGTCTGCTCCTAATTTTAAACCTTTTTGGAAAAAAAAAAAAAAATCAGGTGCTTCTTTCTTACCCAGACTTTTCTAAATTTATGCAGGCTATGCCAGTGAACTTCAAGTTTGTCATTGAAGGCATGGAAGAAGCAGGATCCTTAGGGCTGGAGAAACTACTTGAGGAAGAAAACCAGAACTTCTTCTCTGATGTTGATTATATTGTGATTTCAGACAACCTGTGGCTCAGCAACAAGAAGCCTGCCCTTACCTATGGGAGTCGGGGAAACGCCTGCTTCTCTGTGGAGGTAAAGGACTCAGGTTCACTCCAGCTGAGCCTCTGATAGACAGCAATGATGTGATTGTACTTACATCTGCATGCAGAGAAAGATGGAAGGAAAACTTAATATTTACAAGTACAGAGCTTTCTTCTGTGTCCCTTCTGGCTTATGCAGGTTTCCCTTCTCATTTCAGTTCAGTTAGCCTTATTTACTTCCATTAACTTATCTTCAACCATTTCTTCCTTTGATCCTTTTCCTATCCCATTACTCTCCTGCCACTCTTCCAGTCTTTCCTTATCCTCCCCTCTGCACATCAACTCTTCTCGTGGACACCATCCCGACACCTGCCTCTCCAGCTCCCTCCAAAAGCATGATTTCTGCTGCTCTGCCCTTTTGCAGCCGATACTGCTTGATATAATGAATCAGCCTAAAGGGACTCAGTTTGGTTGGATCTTTGGGTTTAGAAGCCACACAAAATGTTTGTGGCCACTGGCAGGAGCAAATAAAAGTTCACTGTACCCAACGTGTTATATTTAGCAGGCAGTGTGAGCTACTGTGAAATAAAGAGCAGAAATTTCTCATCTGGAACTGCTTCCTGATGAAGCATAAAAGGAATTCAGAGAGAAGATTAAAGAACTTGAGAACTAAAGAAAAATCTGCATTAACCTTTATGTCTGAAAAATAATGATTTTTTTTTTTTTAACGGAAAGAGCCTTGGCAGCCTTGATTCAATTCTAAGTCTTGGTTAAGAAAAATGATGCTATTAAAACATCAAAAATGATCTCTCCCTGCTAGTAGACAGTTAGCTGTAATGAGGTTTTGAGAAGAATAAACAAGTTCTTTGCAGGAAAATATTTTATGATAAACCCAAGTATGAAAATGTGTCTGGAAAAAGAACCCATTTAATAACTCAAATGCCTCTATTCTAAAGCCTTGTTATTCAAGAGACCTATAAATTTTTATTTGTTGCAATCCTGAATTAAGGTTGGACATATATTCTTAATATAAAACAAGATTAATTTTTGCCTTTTTTAAAGAAGATTTTGCATTAAATAAAAAGGGTAGACAGCTTGAAGAATTTATTCTCCAATGTTAGAAGCAGTAATAATATGCAAATGTTTAATGTATGATGTCTTTAATCTTACTGAAGCAAAAGAGTGGAGGAGGACGCTTGCTCTCAAATGTTTAAGTGCTACAGACAGCTGAATTTCTCTCTGATGGCTGACAACAGAGCTCCATCTTCTCTGCCAAAGCAGATTGTTCCTGACCTCATATTTTCCATTTAATAATTAGAAAACAAAAAAAAAATCATTTACTGTTCATTTGTGATCATGTTTAAAAAACCTGGAACCACCAGTCACAGTGGAAAACAAACACAGAAGAATAAGGTGGTGAGTATTTACTTGTAACCAGTGGTTTTGGCACAGGTTGAATGTGGCAGCAAGGACCTTCACTCTGGAACTTTTGGAGGCATCATTCACGAGCCACTGCTGGACCTGATAGCGCTGCTGGGTAAGAACGCACATCATTTCTGGGGGGCACTGCCCAGAGATCAGCCTCATGAAGGTCAGGGCCACGTTTACTCGTTGTGAGGCAAGTCTAATTGAACAAAGATCCCCAGGTTTCCAAACCTTGACACAGCTATGGTGGTGGGAGCTGAGGAAGGGAATGTTCCTAGCGAGGCCTGGACTTCAGACGTGTTAAGATGATGTCAGTCACACATCAGTTAAGAATATGTAAGGATTACAGGCAACTTTAATACATACACACATAGTGAAACCTGACTTTTTAATGCTGATTTGTATCCCAGTAGGATGATGTTTTCATGTCAGAAGCTGGGCAGACACATCACACGCTACAGGCAAACAGCTCAATTGTTTTCTTAATAAACATGCAAATATATCAACTTAGGTGTTGCAACTTGATAGACACAAACAGTTGCTAGGTTTACTAATTTGGTAAAGAGCTAGGTAGAAGGGAGAAGAGGAAGAAATAGGCTCCACTTGTACTGATATCTGTATCTTATTTTGTAGACAGCCTTGTGGATTCCACAGGTCATATTCAGATCCCTGGAATCTATGACAGTGTCACTCCCTTGACAGAGGAGAAAAGGAAATTATATGAATCGATTGAATTTGATCTAGAGGAATATAGAAATAACTGTGGTGTAAAAAAATTCCTCTATGGCACCAAGGTAACATAAAATCTGTATGAATACTCAGCAGAAAGAATTTAAATGACCTGTTTGTAGCATTTATGTATAAAGCCAAACTGGAAGATATTGTCAGTAAATGTCAAGCTCAAAATAAAATAATGGAGCACTGAGAAGTAAAAGGTAAAGAAAATTAGTCTGCTGAAAATGTAAGGGACTGCATCTGCAGAAAGCAACCTGAAATATGAATAATCAATTAAAAGGAATAATACAAAAGTAACAGTATAACTTTCCCTTCCTTGCCTACCCCTTCTCTCCCCCTAAGCCTAATCAAACAAATAAAACATGCATTAAAATGCCTATATTTATGTTACATAGTAGGAAAGAAGTTGTATTCAACTTTGAAAAAAGGGAAGCAGCTTTAGGCAGATGTGTTTCAGGTGGTTTTTATTTAATACAGATTCTGATGTCTGCCAAGCTTGCCATAAAGAGCATCCAAAGCTACAAGTCTCTCCTTACCAGCAACTAATTATGACATCCTAAATAAAAAAAAACAGCTGTAAGGGCTGGCTTAGAAAGCTCTCTCTGCACAAGAGTGGCAGCTGGAAGAAAGGAGATGATTAACTTTTTTATCACTAACATAATTATTCTGGTGTAGGTTCTGCTAACACAAATTATTTTATTTTTCAAATTACCCTAATCTAGACTGTAAGAATCAGTAATACAAAAGTATAATGTAACTACACTATCTGAGTTTCTGTGCTTTACCTGTATGAGGATGAATTGATGTTAATTCTATGTGTTGTGTAGATAAAAGTCTAGTCTCATAAAACTGAAGGAAAGCAGCAGCATAACTGAGATTCTGCATGAAAACCAGTTTATAATTTATATATTTCTCCTATTTTCCTTAGAATAATATTCATAATATTTTGTTTCCCCTCTGCATCTTCTCCAGAAAAACTTGGTTACTGAAAATTATAATCTTTCATATTGCGTTATTTAGTGTTCATTAGAAGAATTTCTTCACTGGAATCATCTGGGATGGATCTGGCTGCATGGATTTTCCAGTGACAAGTTACGGGGTAAACAGGCAGTCAGATCAGAAGTTGTTCTGATACTACTTTGCACTAGGAAAATTTACTTCCAAGGTTTTTAAAACAATTTTCTATTTTTCGTATTGTTAATGAGAAATTGTTACTATCCAAATCTCTCTATGACTGAAAGTAGTACTATTTTTTGAAAATGAAAATACAAGTGCATGGGTTTAAATTAAAAATCAAATATCTTTAAAATGCAGAGGTATCCAAATACAAATTTTAGGATGGAAAAAGCTGGTTTATGTCATTTATGGCTGGCTCCAATGTCATCCCCTTATATTTTCAATTTTTTTTAAAGGAAGAAATACTTCTACACCTGTGGCGTTACCCCTCTCTCTCTATTCATGGGATTGAAGGAGCTTTCCATGAACCAGGCATTAAAACAGTCATTCCAGCAAAAGTAATTGGAAAATTCTCAATCCGTCAGGTCCCCAACATGGACCTTTCAGTTGTGAAAAAACAGGTAAGAGACAAATCTTTTCTTTGGCCACTACTGTGTAAACTAAGTCCCTCTTAGCACCTCACAGATCTAGACTTGCAGTAAACGCAATGTTTTTAGCACTTATTTGTTTTGAAGAGAAGTAGGAATGTGGGTATAAGCTTGAGTTGCAAGATGAAAGCTTTTTTGAAAAATACTTTCCCTACAGGTGGTGGAACACTTGGAGGGTGTCTTTTCCAAGAGGAACAGTCCAAACAAACTGAAAGTGTCCATGGTTTTGGGTGCGAAGCCCTGGCTTGCTGATGTTAATGATCTACCATATAAAGCAGCAAGAAGGGCAATAAGAACAGGTGTGTTCCTTTTTTTTTTTTCTCCAGTTCTTAGCGTGTTTGCAAGTGTGCAGGGGCATTGTACTCAACAATAAGGCAAAGTAGATTTCCCAATTCAGTGCTGCAGCCTCTCTCATTGATTTTGATGGGTAGTACTATCAACATCTTCCATACCTGGCTAAATTTTGATATGCTTTATAGGAGTAGCAAAAGGTCTCATTTACTTATTTTTGTATTGATGAGACACTAGAGGTTTATAGAGCAGAGCTGATTTGTGAAATCAACTGGCTACACACTCAAAACCATTTCTAGTCAGAAGCTCTAAATATCAACTCCTTGCTTAAATATATGATAGCAGAAAAAAGCACCTGGATTACACCACTTATTAATTCATTTTTCCCATGTATTTCAGTTTTTGGAGTAGATCCAGACTTCATTCGTGATGGCTCAACAATTCCCGTTGCCAGAATGTTTCAGACTGTAACACAGAAAAGTGTGATGATGCTTCCAATTGGAGTGGCCGATGCTGGGGAGCACTCCCAGAATGAGAAAATAAGCAGGTTTCTTTCATTTGTCTGTTTCTGTTATCAGAGAAGGGGGAAGAACTGAAGTCCCTTGGTACCCATGAATGAGCATGCCCAGATGGAAAGCTTTGCTGTGCATTGGGCAGCCCAAACCTGCTACCTGCAGCACACTGTGCTAAGGAGAAAGCAAAATTCCCAGTCTAACACATGCCATTATACACTTTGCATGGGGTTTCTACTCCATCTTTAAATTCATCACATTGGCCACTTTCATTTCACTAGCAATGAAATTTGCCTCTGGTCGGAAAGATGATGATGCAGATGGGCACTCTTCTGTCACTCTTCTATACTGAAGTGTGCCAGTCACAGACACACATGGTTACGTAAGGATTTTAGTGGTTTTCAGTAAGAATGGCTATACAGATTTATTTATAGTCCAGGGAACAAAACTAGCATAATTATGCAAAAAATAATTTAAACTTGTCACTGGTGCTCGTTGTTGGAGGCACCATGGTAAGCCATTATTCAGTGTGTTGCCTGCACACTTGAGCAGGCTCTGAGTCAACTCATGCTGAACTCTGGAAAGAGGAGAATCCTACCATAATTCTCAAATTACTTTTTCTCTCCTCTCATTTAAGCCTCAACTGGGCTGGCTACAAGTAATACCAATTAGGGAATATAAACCTGGAAAAAGTTTTCTGAAGTAAATCTAGAGGAATGCCAAATTGAAGGATGTCCATCATTTCTGTGCACTGGGTAATTTTTGGGGGTTACAAATCTTGCTGATTCCTCTGAAGACTCATCAAAATTCACTGGACTACATTCCTAATTTTAAAAGCAGGACAGCCTGACAAGACTTCATTGTGTTTCCTTCCTTCTTTACAGACACAACTATATTGAAGGAACCAAATTGTTTGCAGTTTTTTTCCTGGAGATATCAAAGCTACATGGAAACTGAGATGAGACTTCCCATACAGAGACTATAAACTGACAGACCATACCAAGAAAATCAGCAAAGCACTTTTTTAAACTTTCTAACTCATATAAAACATATAAATCACACATTCAGAGGCTGTGAATTGGTGGGGGGAAAAAAACAAATGCTGTGCTATTTCCTGGAATACTACTAAACGGTATGCATTTGTGATATGGTCCAGCAAGTGATCTCATCCCTAACACTGTAAAATAGGGTTAGGGATAATTCATTCTTGCTGAATGGAACATGTTACGTTTTAGTTTTAACTTCAGGACAAAGGGAATTTATACATCATTTTATCAAAATTACTTTATTTCTGTTTTGTAGTATCACTCTTCATGCTGCCTAGCTCACCTTCCAGGTTCTGAATATGAGCAATACACACTGTAGTTTCCTCCAAACTATATACAAAATTATACTTACATAATTCTTTGCAGAAAGATCTACTATGAAATTAATCTCTTTCCTTGTCCTTCACAGAAATTTTTAAATAGGAAGTGCAGTGAAATATTCTTGTTGAGTTTGATGTAAAGTCTCGCCTATTAATATCTATTTATGGGTATAATCACTGAGGTAAGTAGAACTGCCACAATGAATAAACATTTCCAGGTCTGGATTCTGCCTTCCCTCTCATCCAAATCACCTCTTACTGTGCTGTAAGCAGTTTTAAGAATTACTTAATAATATTTTCTACATGTGGCGTGGCATTCTTCCTTTACAATAGAAAGAAGTTTTTGTAAAATCTGTTTTGGCCAAAGTCTGTCATCAGAAGGGTGTTTTCCCACCCAATTAGCAACTGGTTTTTAATTACTTTTAAAGCATCAGTTTACATTAGTAATTAAGCCAAAGGCAAATTATATATTTTGAAATAAAAACAAATTAGTTGAGAGATTTTGTTTGCTTTTTAGGCAATACATCCAGCACAAAGCTCACAATTCAAATCTAGATTTTTTTAAACTTGTGTTTTTCACTCTAACATAACTAATTCACACACCACCAAACCAACTGAACCAGTAGTGTTATCCTACTATTAAAAGAATTTACATAAAGTAAATTACAGAAAGTACCTGGGATTCTTCCATTCTCTCCTGTTACCTCCCTGCAAAAATCTGCAAGAACAAAGATGTGGATGCAGAGTCAATAGAAGGGAATATGTTCTGAATTACACCCATTTTCAGCCCTGCCTGACACTGTGATGCTCACAGTTCAGCTGCAAGAGCCGAGTGAGAATTCTGGCTCTGGCTGCTGAGAGTGTTCAAGGGGGAAAGGAGGACTCAGCTCAATCTCTTACTTGGCACCGCTGACTGTAGAACTGCTGTGTGCTCCAGGACAAGGACCAAAAGGCCTCACAGACCAGGAGACTCAGGTTTGCCTATCATCAACTTGCAGAATAATTCCCTTTGATCTCTCAGTTGCATTCATCTGTTGAAAGCATTTAGGAACCAGCATGGTAATGAATGCTGCGGGGGTGAGTACTCCAGTGTCTGCACAGCACTCAGGGCAGATTGGTCCATGCTGAAAAGCTGTCCCACCACAGAGGTACATGAGGGAATTTTGATGAAATATTTCAAGACATATAGCTGACATAAAACATTGCAGTCTCTGGGTTTGCAGTGGTTGTACAAGATACAGAATCACACAGAGTCAGAATATGTCAAGTTAGAAGAGACACACAAGGATCATTGAGACAAGGTTTTAGTCCTATACAGAACCATCCCCAAATTAGCTTAAAACATAATTGAAAGAAACCTTTGCTCATAAATATGGCAGAAGAGTTGGCAGAAGACTTGAAAAGCTGGTGAGAGGGAGGTGGCAGATTTCTTCATCAAAGAGGGATGGAGACTGCATTTTAGGACTATGACTTCTCTGAAATACCACTATAATATACGCTGCCTATGTGTTCTACAGCATTATGAAGTTGGAATGGAGATGGGCTTATGTATTTTTTACTGTTGCTCTTTGGAATGACAAATAAAATAGAGTCAAAAAAGAGTATAATTTTATAAGCACAGACACTCGCAGAGCAGTGCACTGAAATAAGATTCTGCTTCAAAATAGCCACTTACTGTCAAGTTAAAACTGTATGAGTGAAACAGTGGGACCACTGAATTATGGAGACCATCTCCATCTTCAGTCCTAGAGGAGAGAAAGAGCATAAAAATTCAGTTTCATATTCTCCTGTCCATTAAAGAAAGAAAGCACTAGGAAAGAAACTCCTGCCCATAGGGCTATTGAGAGCTACTCTTCTTAGATCAAGAATGAGTATCCACCCTGTCTTTCCTTTTTGTTTTCTTTTTTTTTTTTTTTTAATATTGTGCAGCAATTTATCAGACTTGTGAAAAAAAGAAACGGTGTGCATTTTTCTAAGGTCTGTTGTGTTACACAACATTTCTAGAAATGTTTCTTCTTCATTGCACTAACAGCTATTTGTTACCACAGTTAATTAAAGTTAACTACAATGGTGGTGTTAGAAATAGGAATAAAGTGTGCTTCCATTTGTTAGCCTTATTCTAGATGTGCCATATCCCTTGTCAAAGCATATTAAATATTCTCAAATTATGACCAAAAAACTACAGAAATCATATGTGCAATTTCTGAGTCTACATATGCATGTGTGTAGTTGTCTATATATGTACACTTGCAAGACCTAATACAGTCATTGATTTAAAAAAGAAAAAAATCTTGTCCATTCTGATTAAGGTTTTTTCTTACTAATGACAGAATATGGGGATGTCCAAATACAGCATCTATATCTCTGAAAGCTTGATACAGACCTGGATCATAGGATAATTAAAGGATTTAGGTTGGAAGGGACCTTAAGGATCATAGATTCATAGAATTGTTTGGGCTGGAAGAGACCTTTGGAAACCATTTAGTCCAAGCCCACTGCAATGAGCAGGATCAAGTAGATCAAGGTGCTCAGGGCACCATCCAAGCTGACCTTGAATGTGTCCAGGAATGGTGCATCCAGCCATCTCTCTGGGCAACACATGCCAGTGTTTCATAGACCCCAGAGCACACCTAACAGTACCAGGTGCCTATACATAGCTGGTATAGGCTATGTATAGCCTATACCCTTGGTAGAGGAAGACTTGTCCCAAGTTTTCCTTTTTCTTGTAGGCTGTACATCCATGTTGTAGGGAATTGAACACTCTAGAATGGGATAATATTTTTGTACTGATTATTAATGTGAAACAATCAACTAGAACACTTTAATTTCCATTTAAAATCAGTGGGTTTAAGTGTGGAAGTTGCTTTTTATATTAGGTAAACACCGTTTTTAATCCTTCAGTAATGTTTCAAAAGAGAAGACTGAAAAGTGTGTCAGCTAAAATCATGGAGATTAAGATGCTGACAATAGGAGCTGAAGGCATAGAGAGCTGAGCAGCTTCCTGAGTTTGAGAACTGATCAGCTCATCATCTGCTTAACCTGTGAAAGTGGAAATTAGCCTTACTCACATAGTTATGGTTTTCCTTTTCAGTCACACTACTCCCAAGAAGTTTAACTTTGACTCCTGCTAGTTATTCCTTTCAGAATACAGCATTTGGCTTGCTCCACAAAATGTTATAAACCACCTTGTTAGTTAAGGGTGTTCATAGTCCATGTTTGGAGAGGGAAGATTGTGCAACTGTGCCTTTACCTGTGACACAGAGGCCCATGCCACAGTGGCTGGTGCCAGTGAGGACCCATGAGTTCCCTTGTTTCTGCTGGAACGTTCAGCTGCAAGTAACATGTAAAGTTACTTACTGCTCCAATACTTACAGTTAAATACTTATTGCTTAACCAACTTCAAGTTTATAACTTGTATCAGAGAATATCTAGAATTGGAAGGGACCCATAAGTATCATTGAGTATTTGTATTTGGAGCTGCAGATACATCATGCCTTTTAGGAGATGTGTAATTAAATATTTTAAAAAAAATCTATTCATATTCATATTTATCTACTTTTCTCTACTGGNGTCATGCCTTTTAGGAGGTGTGTCATTAAATATTTTTTAAAAAATATATTAATAGAAAAATATGAACAGTTCTTTGATAACAGCGGGCATATTTATCTACTTTGCTCTACTGACAAATATTTCAGTGATCTTCTCACTTGCATTCTTCAGAACAGTGGATGAAGAACACCCCCACATTGCAGATAATTCAAATATGTAGCAAAGGTTTTAAGCTATGCTGCTACATTAGATTACGTAAAAGTAGATGAGGAAATTCAAAATGACCTGCTAACAACACAAGCATGGTAGTATGCAATATTGAAACCTTTCTTCATATTTTTTTTTCAGCTATGAACTTGAACCAGTATGAGTCTTCTTCCTGAAGTCACTTAGAAGTCATTTCTACACTTCCACTACTTCCTAAGGAGGTGAGTTACTGTCTGTTGTAATGGGAGGATCGGCAGCTCCCAGTTTTCAGCTGGTTGTCGCATGAGTTGTTTGGATGGAGGGCAGTGGAGACAGTTCCTAGTTACTTTATCCGCTCTCACAGAGTTTTAAAAATTGCAAATACTGTCTGAAAATGTGCTTGTATTTTGTTATGCAATTTCACTCAGGTTCTTCGAGTGAAACATGCCACACTTACTCCACAAGGCAGGAACAACAGCTATCATTGAGTATGGGCTTAAAGAGATAAGTGAAAGTGCAAACACACTTCCGCAGGTGTGAAATTTGGATTCTTTTTGCTAAGAAACTTTACTCTTGGGAGGGGAAAGCCTAAAAAGGTTTAGCGCAACTAAGCCTTGCTTAAGCTCCAAAGTCCACCCTGCATAAGGTGCATACCAACAGCAAAGAAAAATGGTAACATTCCTTATTTGATGAGCATTTGAGAATTTCAGCTTGTAACCAGAAAATTCTTTCTTTAGAGATGACAGTATAAACACATTCTTATTTCAGTGGATGTAGTTCTAACAGGAGTAGGATGGATGTGCCAGGAGGATACATCTTCACTTGACTTAGTGAAGATGAAAAATAAGGATTAAATCTCTATTTCATGTAGTATACTTTTTTGCATATTATTTTCTCATCTGCTACCACATTAAATCTTGATGTATTGATGCATGGTGTACCAGAATTGATGTGTGTATTTGAGATATTATATTTGAGAAACTTGCTTTGTGAGTTTGCAAGAGGTTAATTATACAGTTGTAGAGCTGTAAATTCTGGCAAGCTGGACATCTTCACACACAACAGACAATGCAGAGTAATAAACGACTCTCATTTTACTGCAATGAATTATTATTAAAATTAAATGAATTTTTATTAAAAAGCCACAGTATAAGAAAACTAAATCCTTGGAGGTTTGGCAGAATCAGCCTCCAGACAGACTTAAACATATCTGTATTTAAATGAAACCACCTGTTGTGGATGTAGGTGTGAATAATGCTGATTTTGCTACCTGTCTCAAAATCATTTTGATGATCTCTCAGTGTGAAATAACATGGTGTGTTGTCCAACTGCATGTTCCCCATCCTTCCAATGCAGTTACAGATTTTTCCTTTTTTTTTTTTAATCTGTAAGAATAATTCAAATATCATACTAGTCTTTTTTATTTGTGGAACTGAAGGGGAGCTTAGAATTGAAACTGTAAAATCTCTGTAATGGAAACCTGAAAATATTCAACATGACATGTTTACTCTTCTGGCGTGAAGAAATAAGTGGTGTCAGAGCCCTCATATGAATTTCATGTACATTTGCATCACCCTTTTTTTACAATTAGAAATTCAATAGTTAGTACTGTTTTACTTGTTTTTGGTGCATTATTGCCTTCCTGACAAGGCATCAAATTGTATAGACAGGGTTAATATCCTCAATGTGGCAGCAACCCTGACATTCCAGTGACAACTTTGAAAGATGAAGTTTCATTTCATCATACTGGTCCTTCCTTACTGGAAGGACCAGTAAGATCCTGGAAGTACATTCTTTCTAAAGCTGCCTTTTTTGAGGTTTCTGGACACTAAAATTTATATTGTTCACTTTTTATGGAAAAAGAGTGGAATGAAAGATTCATTTTAAGCAAGCTAACAAGCAAACAAACAAAACCATGACAGATGCTGTGTTAGGTTCACTCCTGGTGAGCAAGCTAGCAATGGCAGTCAGTGGTGCCTTTGCTAAGTCAGCCTTATAAAATGCACACCAAAGCGTATGGGCCCAAGAAAAATGATGGTCACCTGCAGCGCTCTATAGGTGTTGATATATCTTAACACGGGATTTTTCTGGAGGGAACAGCCTGAACACTTAATGTCCATGGGTAAAATTTCTGCCTGTGTGCTTCAAGTAAATTCAGTTATTTGTCAGTGTGAAAAAAACCCACATCTTATTTACTGATATATTGACATTGATGTTTGTTTCTAGAAAGCTGCATGCGCAGAGACATAAGTCTGCATGTTCTGTATTGTGTATGCAAAACAGTTTAGTTGTTGGTGCTTATATACAATTGCTATCTATGACCATTTATTACTATTTACTTTTGAGATGTTGGCTACTGTGACACTGAGCAGACAGCTATATGACTACTTTTCTAGACTTTTACATCTCATAGATGTTACACAGTTCTCTTATACAGTTCCTCAGCCGGACCATGACTTGACTTTAGAGAAACATGACTCAGATTATTCAGGATCTGATGAAAGTTCACATGTGACTCTTCAAGTGCCTCTGTGAAGATGCCTCTTTGTGTACACGCAGATAGATATCCATGGTCCCCATGCTTCTTTGGTGCAGGCTGAATAGAAAGCCTTTAATACAACTGGAGAGACCAGGGTTGGATGATGCATCATTTATGGGCCAAATGAAAGGATTTGCAGTCACTCTTACTTTCTTCTGTTAAGTAGGGAAACTTCAAGCACTATCTTGTGGGTTTTTTTCAGATTCTTGCACTTCTATCTGTAAACTTAAACTCCTAAAAAGTATTTTAATTGTTAATAGTTTTACATGCACAATACAAAAAGCCCTTTCAGTCACTTTAAGCTGCTCAAAAATCTTTCCTCCTCCCCTATATTTTATATAAGAAATTAAAACAAATCCTTCGTAAGGATTTCATTAAAGCCCAGGTTCTTTCCTTCTTCTTTTTCTCAAATATTTATATTGCACTTACAATAGCAGGAAGAAGAAATTAACAAAAGGTACCTAGCAGCGGGTGAGCATTTTGTTTATGTACAAACGGGTAACTATTTGTACTTCAGACAAGTTCCTTGGCACGCCTGGGCAGCGAGCCCAGTGGGTAACACGAAGTGAGTCAGAAGGTGCAGCCTTTGATGAAAGAGCGGGTGCGAGCGCCGCGGGCAGCGTGACCTCGGCGGCACCAAGGTGCGGCCGTGCCGTGACGCGGCCACACCTCCTCCGGCTCCTCTCCATCCCTTCGGACACCAGTGGGCACTGAACCGCCCTCATGGTTCCCTCCGCAGGGGCAGCTTCCCACCAAACCGCATCGCAGCCTCCTGGCCTCCTGTCGGAACCAGCTGAGCCATGGATCACAGTGGTGCTGCACCAGGACCACGGCCGATTAATAGAATTGTTCATTGAAATTGTCCATTGTTAAAAAAGACCTTTATCGAGTCTGTCGGGAAAATCCACAAACGCCAGACGTTTATGTCCAAAAAGGAAACAGAGGAGACCTGCAACTTTATTCGAATAAAGGGAGGGAGCCCACTGAGACACACACCCGCAGGGTTTTTCTCTTGAGGTTTTGGAGGGCACAGCCTCCTTTTATCCCAAACTCCCGGCCACAGGTTGCCCTCTTCCTTTCCCCATTGGCCTGAGGTACCAGGAAGGTACAGCCTTCCCAAACCGCCGATCACGTATTCCCCCCTTGAAACTACTACTTTACCCAAAGCTCAGAAACCGAGGCTTTTGCAGACCCTTGTCGGTTTCAAGGGCCAAGCTGCCTGGGCTCTGCAGCAAACCTGCTTTCCAAAGTAAAAACATAAAAACGCATTTAAAAGAGTTACCGTCCATACCTTCACTCATCCAATTGTTTGTAAAAACATTAACTTTCCTCTCAAGTCCAACAATTACACCAGCACTGCCAAGTCCACCACTAAACACTAAGTGCCACACATGCACATCCTCTAAATACCTCCAAGGATGCCGACTCAACCAAATTCCGTCAGTTTGAACAGTGTGCAGCAGCAGGTCAGTCAAACTGGAATATTGCATTTTGCTTCCTGAATAATCACACACCTTGAAAAATGGGCAAAATAACTTGCATTTAAAAAGAGAAGGTATAGATACATGTGTACATGTGTATATGTATGTATAGGTAATTGACACAAAAAAGGTTCTTGGTGTTCACAGCCTAATTATTCTGTTTCATGTTTTCTTAGGGGTAAGAACTGCAGAATAAAGATAAATGCAACTTTACTTCAGAAATTTTCTACTCCATGAGAAACCAGTGGTGGTTAAGGAACCCTTATGGGTTGACATTGATAACTTGATACCCTACAGATCCCACAGTGTCCTTGGGAGGGCCTGCCAGTGACATTCTACCTCTGAGATCATCATCGAGCCATGGGGTTATTTCTCTGAACAAATCTGATGGGAATCCTGTGATTCAGAGCTGGTAAGTAGTGTTATGGTGACTGCCTTAATCCTGCTGAGTGTCTGACTTCTGGTAGTAGTAACCACAAAACTGTGTGTGTTTTCTGTACAGGAGCAAACACAGAATACTAAATAGGAGAGGCAGGGAGAGTTTTAAGTTACACAGCTAAGTAAAGAGCTGGTACTACTCTTGGAGTGAGTTACATTTCTAGTGAAATCAGTATTTTGGTGTGGTAGAACTGCAGAATCATTCTTAGTGCCATACTCTTGTTAGAAAATAAATATAGTCTAGGTTTACAATCCATTGATTAAATGAATCTATTATTAATGTTATTAGATTAAAATAATTAAAGAATTAAATCCTTGTTAATTACTCCTGGACTTACTCAGTTTGCATTCTAACATATTTTATTAGCATACCTATTTCAGAACACAGAACCACTTTTCAGCACAGCTTTAGAATTCTGTATATACAGAACATTAAATGTAGTGATGTCTGTAAACATTTAATAAATACAGCTTATAATTACAAAATGAAATAAATTATTTTTGGTGCAGGCATGATTTTTTTTCTTAGATTAATAGTGATTCTGCCTTAGCTGCTACTTTCTTCCATACCAATGGCTCCCTCTTCAGGCTATTCCTAAAATATGCTGCCTCTCTTCATTTTGTTAGAAATATTTCAAGTTTTAAGACTCCAGCTCGCATGGTCACTTCTTCTCCAGTATGTTTCCTTTCAGTAAGCAAATGATGAAATAACTGATGGCCTAGGAAGGCTCACTTGGTGTTGAGATCCAGACCTACCAATCCTTTAAGGCATATGAAAGGAATTTTTAAACTGCAGAGAAGCTGAGCTTAAAGGGCATCAAAAGGTTGTTTCACCTCGTTTCCTCATGCTGACAAATATCCAGAACAATCCGATTGTTTGTAATTGTATTAGTCTTACAACTGCCAGTGGCTTCTGTAGACTCTCAAACTGCTACATCTAAATATGTATCTAAAATCCCAAAGATATCTTTACTACAAATTTATTCTGTGTGGATTTCCTATTATACACAGAACAATTAAATTCTGTACTAGAACCCTTAGGTACAGGACAAGGAAATAACCCTCGCTCACCAATGTCCTCTGTGGTACTTTACAGTTTCAAATTTTGTTCATTCATTTCAGATCTTTCCCAAGGCACTGGTAGAATCCAGGGTGCTCTATTTTGCTTCAGTGAAGGGCTCAGGCCACAACTGCTGTGTTTTCAACCCATTCTTACAGTCTTTAACAACCCAGGAGAGAACTGCCATTGCTGTGCCATAAATTTAGCAGATTAGCCAGTGACTAACTTGCTGAAAAGCACCGTAAGTTATCACTTCTAGTTGGTAAGCTCGTGATTGCAAAGTCAATGAATCACAAACCTATTCCCGAAGAGCTGTTCTCTCCTTGTGCCTCTGTGCCACGGCCTTGAAGAATCCCAAATGCTGTTTAACTAAGATACTAAAAATGTTGTGTAATCACGAGATAAATGGGAAACCTGCATTTTAAAATCATAAGCAACTGTGAAAAAGCAACTGCGTTTCACCACAGGCATCTGAAGACTCTTTACACGTTTACACGTGTCTTTGCTTTGATATTATAATCATGTGACTTGGCTTAAGGAAGAGAGAAAGAACACTTAGGTTTCATCATCACGAGTTTATAAAACACGAAATACTTTACAAATTGTCTCTCTCTTGCCTTTTTCAACTGTTTTTGGCGTGAACTGCACTCCCTGAAAGTTATTTTAATACATCTTGGAGCGTCGGCACCCTTCGACTGAAAACCCTAGTGAACGGCTGCGGGCTGCGCCTCAACGACTTGTTTCCCCGTCCTCCAGAACAAGTTTCCCAAGGACCAGATCCAAATCTGGCTGCAGTGCGACTGCGACATGAAGCCCAGCTTTTAGGCACAGCCCCGCGCGGAACGCAGCGCTGGGGCTGCCGTGGGGGCAGAGCCCAGAGCACCAAGGAGCGAGCACCTTCGGGAAGCCCCAAACCCCCCCCCGCCGGCTCCTGCCACCGTCGCCCGCTCTCGTCCGGCAGGCGCATCCCGGGAACACCCTCGGGGCTCCGTCCCGCCTTATGGGACCATCCCTTCCCGGGATGTGTGGGGCGGCAGCAGCCGGGAGCCAGGGACGCTGTCAGGGCACGGCAAGATGGCGCCGGAGCGCGCGCGCGGTGGCGGCG
>VXBU01018641.1:11017-51404 GCA_013400315.1 Bombycilla garrulus | reverse complement strand
GCGGTGAGGGACGACGCACGTGACTGCAGGAGCTCTGTACATGGGTCTTATAAGGGATAAAGGAAGGGTTGTAGCTGTCCCTTCATTCTGCTTCAGTCACCAGGCAGAGCAGTCACAGAATTACAGAATTAGGTTGGAAAAGATCTCTGATACATCGAACCCCATTTTGTCAAGAGATGGCACTGTGTGCCACATGCAGTCTTTCATTAAATACATCCAGGGACAGAGACTCTGTCACTTCTCCTGGAAGTTCATTCCAAAGTCTAACCATACTTGCAGTGAAAAAATTCTTCCTGACTTCCAGCCTAAACTTCCTCTGGTGCAGTTTAAGGCTTTTGTCCTCTCATACTATTGCTGGTTGTGTGGGAGAAGATGCTGACCCACACCTGGCCTCACCCTACTTGAGAATTGGTTGTAGAGAATGATAAGGTCTCCCTTGAGCTTCCTCTCTTGAGGCTAAACAATCCCAGGTCTCTCAGCCATTCCTCATAGGGCTTGTGCTTCAGACCCTTCTCTTATTTAGTGCTCTCCTGTGGAGGTCAGGGTTCTGAATCGTGAGCATGTCCTGTGCTCTCAGAGTCCTGTGATTTTCAACGTGGTTTTGTCTGATCCAGGTAGTCAGAGTAGACTTTTGGCAAACCAAAAGATTGTGGCAGGGAAGGCAAGTTCCCATAAACAACATAGCAATGTTAATAGCACTTCTGAGGGTGTGTGTGTCTTCAGTAGGAAAGATTGTTAAACCAAACCTGCTGCTTTAGGTGGCCTTTGGGGGATAGTTTATAATCTATATGTCCATTATATAGAAGAAATTCTTTAGTGTGAGGGTGGTAAGGCACTGGCACAGGTTGCCCAGAGCAGCTGAGGATGCCCCGTCCCTCTTACTGTTCCAAGGTGAGGCTGGATGAGGCTCTGAGCAATCGGCTCTTGTTGAAAGTGTTGGAAGTAGGTGATCTTTAAGGTCCCTTCCAACCCAAGCCTTCCTATGAGTCTGTTCTGCCTTGTTTAGTTTGAGTTGTTATGAAAGATTTTCTCTTGCTCCTTCAAGTAACTGGTGTGGCCTGTGAACCACAATGTTAATATTAAATGTGGTGTTAGTTGGAGGAAGGAAAAAGCATTTGTGATCTGAATGCTGTAGCTAGTAGTGATCTTAGAATTGATAAAGGTTTTGTTTCTGTTGTCCTGTGCCCTCTTTGCTTCTTTGTGTAGTTGTACTGGTGCAGACTTGCAAGACCTTGGCTTTGTCACGTGCTCATGCTCATCCATATGATACTAAGCAACATGGTAACACCTAGGGAGTAGTAAATAATGGAAATCCAAAATTGGAAGGTTAAGAGTGGCAGTGGTGGAGTTTTCTGGTGGGGAAAAACCATGACAGACTAACATGCAGTATAAACACTGGATGTAGTTCCCTGCGATTCTCACCTTAATACCCCGAAGGTGTGGCATGTGAAGAGTATAAATTTTCCATTCCTGTATCAGAACATGAGTAATCAAGATGTTTGTGTAAGGCTGGAGCTTTGGATGCTGGATCTATATTTTTCCCAGGTCACACCTCTTCATGAAAGATGAAGATTATTACCGGCTTCAGTT
This sequence comes from Bombycilla garrulus, assembly GCA_013400315.1. Classification (NCBI taxonomy): domain Eukaryota; kingdom Metazoa; phylum Chordata; class Aves; order Passeriformes; family Bombycillidae; genus Bombycilla; species Bombycilla garrulus. The sequence continues at coordinate 49,814 of VXBU01018641.1, read as the reverse complement.
GGGTCTCTCTTGCAATCTCCTACACTATTCACAGCAAGTTACATTCATCATGGAAGTAACATTGCAGTCATTCCTTCCTTATTTCATAAATTATTTCAGCATGGACGTATAATCAGATTGTAGCTTTTATATATAAAATATGGAGCCTGGCAGTAATTGTATAATCCATACATTTAAAAAAAAAGTCAAATGCACTGATGTGACAGGATGATGATGGACTGTGACTTTTTCAGTATGTTCAAACATGTCAGTTTTATTAGCATTTTGGGAAATATAATTCAAACGACCTGAGTTAAATCCTTTACTATCATTCTTCTGTAGGAACTGTTGTATAGTAACAGCATCAAAGATTTCTAATTTATCTGCAAGAGAGTTTTCTTTGTTAGAAACGCTTTTAAAACTTAAGCTGTGTTGTCTCTCTTTATAAAGAAAAACATTAATTGGAGATAGAGTGTGTGTGAAGGAGATGTCAGTCACAGTATTCCATTAAACCCAACTTTTTATAATGAAGAACAGCATTTTCTTAGTGTGCACAACATTAGAATGAGGTGTCTTTGCTTTGCCTAGTTTTCGGTTTTTTTTTAAATTTTTGAATGTGTACAGTATTGGGGTTTTCTGCATGAGATGGAATTTATGGACAGACTGGCACTTGAAATGTGTTTGAACTGGAATTGTTCGGTGGCTCCTATGTTTGAATTTCCTAATGTGGTTTAGAATTGAAATATTCTCTCAGGAAAACACAAAGGCTTCATTGGATGGATGACCCCATCAGTCAAATAAAAACATTGGTTTCAGATACACCTGGTCTAGTCATTCATTGAAATTAATGCTTTGGGATTATGGTGCCTGTTAAAGGTACTAAAAAGTTGACCTTTTAGATTGAAATCTGGAGTATAACTTACTTTTTTGAAAGCTTGGGGAGAAAGACAATATTATGTGATTGAACAGATGTGGTGACTGTGTTTCCTTCAACTGTTCACAAAACCAGACGTGTGGAGTGGTCTCTCTCCTGTGCTGTGTGTCGCGTGAGGAGTCAAATGGAAATGGCGCTCTCACTTGGACAGATTGTCAGCAGCTGCCCAGCAGAGCATTCTTGGTTATTCTTCTACCCCAGAAGGGTCTTGCTTTGTGTTGGCTTTGCCACCTTGGGGTAGCACAGCCACCCAGTGCTGCCACGGCTGCCCCAGGTACAGCTGCACCACATGGTGCCTGGCCAAGGCATGGAGGCACCGCTTCTCCCATGCAACAGGAGTGGAAGGAGCAGAAGCAATGACAGCAGTTCTTGGTGGGCACAAAGGCATGAAGGAAATGAGCACTGTGCCTCACTGGTGATCACAGAACCAACTGGGTTCCTTCACCAAAAGACCTTTGAGATCAAGTCCAATATCTGAGCCAACACCGCCATGTCAATTAGACCATGGCACTGAGTGCTGAGTCCACTCTTTCCTTAAACACCTCCAGGGACAGCGAGTCCATCACTTCTCCGGGCAGTCCATTCCAATGTCTAACCTTTGTGTGAAGAAACTCTTCCTCATGTGCAGCCTAAACTCCCTCTGGTCCAGGTTAAGACTTTTGTTCTCTTATCCTGTTGCTGGTTGCCTGGGACAAGAGGCTGACTTGTGTCAGGGAAGTACCATGTTTAGTACTAACAGGCATAGGATTATCCATGGATGTCTTGGAGAGAATGAATTAGGAGTAGGGTTGCATGGGACCTGGCATTGCAAACTGCTTAAATCTTGCCTGGCCTGTGGTGTCAAAATTCATACAGAATCTCTCTAGTATCATTAGAGTGGTTTTATCTTTGGTCTGTTTGCTTTTGCAGTGGACTTTCTTACATCGTTACACAAACATGTATGAAAGTTTAAATACACCTATGCCTACTTCTAAACTGGAATTATTTTATGTTTTGGTCGTTATGGGCTGTGTTAACACATAAACTGAAATTGTTTATTAGCACGTGTGTTTAAAACTAGTGAAGAAGCAGCGAGTCCATCACTTCTCCTGTAATTTCCAATTTCTCACCTGCAGAAATTCCGAAGGTGCAAAGCAAAAAGGAGTTGTATGTTTAAAACAGGGGAGTCATACATGCTTTCCCTCTCTGCAGTTGTGAATGCCATTGGTCCTGTTTCTGCCATCTGCCAAGGAAGAGTCAGTAGTTACAGACCAGTCTGTAGCCCAGGTGTAGGTGTTTATGTTAAATGTATGTAGAAGTTTTCATATTTTACTTAATCTCATTTCTTTAACATGTGAAGATGAAAGAAATTTGTGTCCTAAATTTAGGTCAGCAATCTTAGGTCAGCAATCTATGGCTTTATAGCAGAAAGAGACCTTTCTTTCCTCAGTATGGAAAATTACAGTAAGTACCACCCAATTCACACATATCCTTACAAAGAAATGACCTAAGTGCCTTCTAGAAACAAGCACTAATGGTGTTCCAAAAGTAAAATGCTTGTTTGCATGGTCATGACTGTTTTCTAGTCCTGTGTTAGCAGAGTTGTTGATTACTAATTTTTTTTCTTCATTTTGTTTGCTTGTTCTATAACAGGCTGAACTTTTTTTCTCAGTAGCCTGGCCTACTCCTGAACTACTGTCTGTATGGATTTTGTAAGCATTTGCTATGAACATGAGATATTCTACGCAGAGTTGGCTTTAGGACTCCTAATCAGGAGGAGACTTCACCTTTACTGCTGGTGTGTAACGTGCTGGCATCACCCCCTTTGGTGTTGGAGGGAGAAGCGAGGACAGGGGTGACCTTTCCTTCTTGTTTCACATGTAGAAGCGTCAGCCTTGCTGCTGTTGTACTGCCTGAAGGGCCGGTGCCTCTGTCAAGCCCTGTGCTGGCTGCATGTGCTGTAGCTGAGCCGCACCCTGCTGCATGCCCGGAGCTCGCTGGGTGTGCCAGCGTTTCCTGCTCAGTGTTCTGCGGCTGTGCGGGAAATCCTGCGTGGCTGACAAATGCTCCTGGTGCACGGCGTGCAGCCAGCAAGTGAAAGGCTTCTGAGGAGCATGTCTTGGCTTTCCTGGGATAGCCAGCATCTACTCACATCTTTCTGTGAGAGAACCGTGGCACAGGAATATGGCACTTTTGCATTTTGCAATGCCATGTGGTCTTTTAACATGGAGAAAGAAATTCCTGCTGCAGCTTGTCTTCCATTGAATGTTTAAGTGACATTAAATATTTAAGTTGAATTGTTCCAAGTCCTTGAGAAAAGGATAGCAAACTCCATGCATTCAGTGAAAGCAGAATGTTGGACTTTGCTGGTTCCTTGGTGTGTTACATGCTTTCTGCAAGGATGTATCAACATTGGATTGGGATGTTGAATATGCAGTGAGGACAGCAGTGATCCTTGTGTTTTGGTTTTTTTGTTTGATTAGTTACTTTTGTCTTCTTCGCTTTCCATTTTCAATGCCAGTGAAGTGAAGACTGTTTCTTTCCATGCTCCCCATGTGAGGCAAACTGAGGTTTACCTTAATCTTTGAAGGGAAGGGGGTTCTTGTGTTGTGTCATATAAATTGTTAATAGGATATACATTTCTGAAGAGTCAGAATGGATAAATAAAATCTAAAAGCATTGATAAATTGCAGCATGTTTGTTTGCTTTGGCATCTTCAGAATAAAGTTCAATGAATACCAGAAATTACTAGTTCAGCATGTGTATGCTTTACTGGGCAAAGCTTGTCTGTTACCAGTCAAAGCTAATTTTTTTTTGGATTGGAGCCAGTGCTAGCACAACATGTAAGTTCAAAGATACAGTACATAAAGATGTTTTCTGGATGTTGACTTCAAATCTGCCAACTTAGTTTCTATTGTTCCGAGTTTTATTGGTACAACAATGGACTGATTTGAATTGCATTTGTTTTGTTTTCCCTGCCTGTTGTTCGCATTTTCATTTTAAATTATTTACAAGTCAGAGGCTTGAAGATGAGAGCCTAATGAATGCTTTTAAAAATAAAACCTTCTTTAAGCATGTTATGCTTCATGTTTTGAATTTATAACCCAAGCCTTAATGAATAGTTTCCTAGTTGCTCTCATCTTAGAATTTATGAGCTGTCCTATTTACAAGTCCTACCTATACAATGGAAAGATAATTCCTGTTTACCTTAAATGAACTGTTCTTGTTTACAAGCTTAAACCGCTAATTAGGAATAATATGGCAAGGAATACTATGTCAAACCTTTTAGCAAGAACGTGAAGATGCAATATTTAGTTGTTAAACTTTTTTCTGGTACATTCTGTGTAAGAATACAATGTTGTGGTTTTTGCTGTCTCGTATACATATCAGGTTAATAAAAAGTGTTTTAGGGAGAAACTGTGGCTTATAGGTCCTCATAGAAGCAGGCTGACTTCTGCCCTACATTTAGGATGATATGTTGGTGTCCATGTGCTGCAATATTGCTAAAAGCCTCTTTGTTGCAAGGCTTCAGATAGGTGGCAGACTTGTGAAGAGCCCTTATGACTTCATGTTTATGTCCAGGTAGTATTTCTTAACAGATAAGTTATTCTCCTGAAAAAATCAGCAGGAATAGCAGTAGTTGCTTTGTTTTGAGTCTACGTTAATGTAATTTAATCAGGAAGGAAAGAAAACCTGGGACTAGAATTTGATGTTATTTACCTGACTATAAATCGGAATATTTCCATTTAGTTTAACAGAATTTTTTCAATTTGTGTCAAAATGATCAAAATCAGAACCTGACACAAGCTCTCAATTTCATAATTTTTGCATACAAAACCAAAGTAATAAAATTGGATTTTATATTTTTTGTCCAAATCCTACCTCAAAAATTGGGTTGGTTCTTGAGCAGAGGTTTATAATACAGTATTGTTACTTGTTGGTATGGGAATTTGGCAGATATGTTATATGAAAGAAACTATCATTTTTTCCTTTAGTTGTTTCTCATTAGACTTTAAATGTCAAAAATGCAGACTTGTGATTTTGAGTGCCATTCTAAATCTAGGTAGCTCAGAAATTCCTGACAAGTATTGCTTTGACTTCTTTGTGAGTGTCTCTGATATCTGCAGAGGGTTATATATAGGCTTTGTTCCCTGTCTCCTTTCTTTTGTGTCACCCAAGGGGTTTGCAACAGGGATGGCAAGCTGAGGACGGAAGGGGAGGAAGAGAAAGTTGACAAAGGTCTGGCGTTGACCTTCAGCTGCTCTGGAGCAGACATCTGATGAGATACAAGGAGTTCCTTCTGTCAAACCCCAAGAATCCTTCCTGGGCACAGGGTCACTGGTTACAGAAGGTGTTGTTTGGAGAGGACAAGTGAAAACCTGACAGTGCATTTTGCTAGCTCTGGTCAGGCTGTTCATGTTCCATTTCCTGGTAAATAACATGCTGAACTTTGCTGCTGGAGGTTGACTTGCAGGAATTCTTTCTCTTTTTATTCATTCATATCATCATGAATTTAGATGTTGCTGATTTCAGTTAAAGTGTGTTTTGGGGGAGAGTGTTAAATAAACTTTTATTTCCGAGAATGCATACCTTTGCATTTTGTATGCTAGCGGTAATTACCCTATAAGGGGATGGGTTTCCGAGGAGGTGGCTAACAGGCAGAGGCAATGTATTACACCAGCTACGACAGACGGAGAACTAGGTGAGCTTTCAGGCACACAAGCTTGTCTTTGTATCTGCTGCTGGTACCAAGATAATTAAAATACACTCAAAATGAAAACAAAGTTCATCTCTGAAGTTTACACTTGAATATTGCATGGAAGTACGAGAATGTAAGGAATGTCTTTTTATGGGGTCAAATAATATTTTATTTATACGTTTGTTGTAAGTACTCAAAGGTCTTTAGTCTTGCCTTTAGAGAGTTTTGTATATATAATATACAAATATATAACAATATATATAAATATATTATTAATATAGCTGACAGTGCTGAGAAAACTTCAGTTGATGTCACTGTGGCCGTGATTTCATTCTGACTTTATTTTTTAATTATTTTTCATCCTTTTAAGTTATGTTTGTAAGCTCTATGGGATCTGTTTTGGGAGAAAAGGAATACTTCACATGATATTTAAATTTTGTTTGAGTAAACCACCTAGAAAGTACAGGAGAAAAAAAAAATCCCTAAAACAAAATCACAGTAGGAATTTTGCATTATAAAAGATGATGTTCATAGTGCTGGATTTGTTTAAACCGTCAGAATTGCAAAGCATAAATAATTACACAATTTCACACTTTTGAGTGAAGTCAGACCCTGATTAAGAAGTTGACAGCCTGAAAGAGTCTGTTCTTTGACAGTGATGTCTGTATTCCCTCAATTTGTAGCAACTGCATCTAGGAAAACAAACTGAGCTTTATTCCCTTTACTTTGAATGAGAACCCTTATTGACAAAGGGAGGATATTCTTTTTATTAAAAGTTTTCATACTTTAAATGCACAGATATTTCAGCTTTTCTGCTTTCAGCTAGTGTATATTTTGCTGATACTAGGTCTTCTTGCTATCTTGGTCCTCACTGTCTTTCAGTATGTTTGATATTCATATTTCTTTTTTATTCCTTCTTCCTTGCTGTGCTTTTTTTCTTCCTTTTCTTAAACAAATAGACAATATGGTAATATGAACTCTAATAGGAAAAAGGCATTGTTTAACTCAGTTGGGGTACTACTAATCCAGTCACCAAATGTAACCATAACACAGCATGCATTTTAATTATTAAATATAATGGAAACTTTGCATTTTAAATCTAGAGCTATAAACCACTTGTTTAAAAATACACAGTTCAGTGATATGATTTTTAGCTTGTAGTGAATTACAGGGCAGTATTCTTTGATCAGTTATTACAAGTTGAAGATTATTAGCATTCAGTGCTTGTGTTAATTTTGAGAGTACATATAGGAGTCACTGCAGGTCAAACTGAAGCTCAGCCATGTATATTTTTAATGATTTAGTGAGCTGACTGGGTAAAGCAATGTTAAAATGTGTGGCTAATACAGGCATGCCAGTCATTCCAAAGATGGGTAATTTAAAGGCACATTTTGAGGACTAGTATGCCCCCAAATTCTCATACTTTGTAAAATATGCTTTATTCTTAAAAAACATGTTATTGAGTTTTTGCTTCAAGAAACGTTTTTTGAATAGTTCTTGAAAGCACTCTTAATGCTTTTTTGGTGGCCTTCCAGTAAATAAGAGCTGGCAGGTAGAACAATTAATAAATGTTTTCTCATGTTTGTTCAATACATATTTTTGTAATGAATACACTTTGATCATAAATTCTAATAAAAACAGTGAATTTAAATGAAATAATCTCATAGTCTGTGCATATTTTTTTTAAATGAAGTATAAAACTATTCCTAGAGGGGATGTAGATTTTAGTGACTCTCCACAAAAGATTCCTAGTCCCTGCGTGAGATGTGCAGGCCTGAACAGGCTCTGGTTTTGGGACTGGTGGGCACCAAGTTATGGAGCAGCTGCAGTAGGTTTGGAGGAGCAGGAGGCTTTGCTTGGGTACCTGCTTTGGAGCGCTGGCACTGCATCTGTGCCCTAGGTACAAGAACGACACTTCTCAGGTAAATGAGATGGTAGCAGCTCTGCAGAGTCAGTGTTTTTTCTCCAGGTTGCCAGATTTAGCAGCTCTGTTTTCTGGGCTTAGGACTTGTGCTTGCCGTTTTTCTCTAGCTTAGGGGCTGTTTCGTGCTGCTTGAGAAGGACCTGGATTTTTAACTTCCCTCTCTGAATTGGATGTGAGATATCAGTACCTAAAACTCCAAGTCTTACGTTCTGATCCAAACTTTTTAAATCTTGACATTGAGCAGTACAGTAGTGGCTAACAACCAGGTTGATACAGATATGAGTGATTTTGGACATGTTGAATTTTGGGAATTGAGTGCAGATTTTTGTGCCATGGGACCATTCAGTCCCTTAGAGGATCCTTGCTGCTTGGTTCAGGCTTTCTTTTCTTCTTTTCTTCTTTTTTCCTGTTGGTGATCTGACATAAATTCCATAAACAGGTAACTGCTTTTACATTTGCAGCCTTTGCTCTTTGAGTCTGGTTGTTTTAAGGATACATTTACCTTAGAGCACCAATATTCTCATTCTTTCTCTTGTTCCTCATTGTTTGTCTCTATTACAAATCAAACTATATCAAAATAATGAATGATGTCAATGTCTAATAGATCCTTAAAATTCATACTTTGTGTAGTTCTTTTTGCTCCTGTACCTTTTTTGAGTGTGTGGCAAGAGGGTGTGTAGGTAGTACCTTTCTACGATGTTTGGTTTTTTATGCATGTTTTGGAAATATCCTCTGCTGCCCATGTATGCCAGATTAATCTAGTCTAAAAGATATTCCTGTGAAGGTTATTTTTTAAAACTGTGACCACCTTTAAGCCTGAATCACTGTAGAGAATCAATGAGTTTATAAACATTACTTATTTGTATTGGTGTGGGAATTGGTTGCAATATTTATACATATTCCTTGTGGGCTGTAGTCAAAGAATTGCCAAGAGAGAGACTTTTCTGATGAATAAACCTAGCTGAAGACTAAATAAAGGCTATGCTTGAACCCATGGCCTTTGTGGTTTTCTCTTAAGTGAGAGTGCAGCATCACCTGGGGCACATGGGAGCATCTCTGGACTTCAGGTCTTTGCCAGCTTCCCTGGTGCCCCTGAAACAGGGTCTGCACGCATCTACCTGGTTTTGCTTGGTTGTTTCTCCTGCCAGCTCATCCAGCTCACCAGCTGCACTAGGAGACCCAAAGCAAGGTTTTACTCCTTTGCTGCTTCTTTCTGTTCCTTTCAAACTGTAAAATGGGGACTCTAAAAATAAAGATAAATTTCGCTTTTGTGCTTTTTGTTGTGCTCCAGGAAAAAGCTGAAAGGTAAGATATTGCTAGCAGAAAATAGTGTAGATTGTAGCTTGCACCTTAAGGTCTTAAGTTGCTTGTCTCTTGTTGCTTTGTTTTATGCTTAATTTTGGAATCTGCCATCTTCTGTGTGAACAGTTTTCCACTCTGTCTTAAATAAGACCCTTTTAATCCCTCTGTGAACTCCTGATGGTTTTTATCTGCCCTTAGCTTTCTGTTCAGTTTTCGTTGCACTGTATGTTGTCCAGTCTCCTGTTCCTGAATTCTCATCTTTTAATTGTGAGAACCTTCTTTTTTTACAGGCTGTTTCATCTATTTGTCATTTTTAAGATGTGCTGATGTGTTTTGTCTTGTCTCTTTTCTGACACAGGTGATTTTAATGCTCTTCGCTATTCTCTCTCATTTTCCATTTGTCCAATTCCCAGTTGTACAGCTGACTTCAGGAGACAGCAGTAGGATAAGACTGCCTGAATCTGGCAGGTCAGCAGCAGCTGGAGGCCAATACCTGGCTCCCATCTGCCCAGGGGCTCTGTGCAGCCATCTCCCAGTGGTTCTTCAGGGCATGGGGTGGGAAGATGGGTCTGAATTACATCAGATGGTTCATACCAACTGATTTAACTGGCCAAGAGTTAAAATTCTTAGCCTAATCGCTTTTCCACTTCTCTCACATTCGTTCTTACCTTCTTTCTGATTTTGTTTTTTAATTTGTAGAAGGAAAAGTATACCAACTTTTACATATGAAGTGGATTTTTACAGCTGAGTTATAAATTCCAAAAACTAGGTGGTTTATAATGGAAACGCTTGTGGGGGAGAGGGGAGGGCACGTTATAATACATATATAACCTTTTTTCCCCTCTCTTTAGTGAATAGACCATTTAAACTAAATTAAGTAAAGGATATAAATTCTGTTGTTTCAGTTTTTAATATTTCATGGCTGATTTTATAGATAAAAATTACATTTAATAATAAATATGAAGAAGAATTTATACAGCCTGTTCTAGTTTGATATGGAACAGCAAATCCCATTTCTCTGTAGCTGTAAAGAAAATTCATTATAATGTCTTTGATTGTAAGAGATGTCTTCATTGTGATTAGTTACACTGATAATAAAACAACCTTTTTAACAAATGGCACAAGATACATGAGATCTCATGTGTCTGCCTTTTAATAGCATTGAATGTGTGCATTTGCTACTTTTATTCTGTAGTCCTTTCATTTATAACTGGGCACTTTTAAAATCTACAAGTTATTAAAAAGAATCTAGTACAATTTAATTTTTCTTTTGATGCATTCTGAAGAGTGAGTTATTAATGCATCTAAACATTGTTAATTGCTGAATTTTCAAAATATAAACTAATTGTAATGAAGTGGGCTTATGTAATTTTATTTCATTCTGAATAAGAAGTTTTGTAGATAAAATAGTGAAATCTGGATATATGGCATTACTTTACAAATCCTTTTTAAGCACCTAAAGAAATATCTTGATTTTCAAATGCCCTATTCCCAGTGATTTCAGTTGGATTTAGATGTTAATAGGTATTTGAGTAATTTAAAACACAGGTAATGGCATGAGTATGCCTGTGTAAAAAGCTGGCTTGATGGCAGGGCCTAAAGAGTGGTGATGAATGGAATTATGTCCAGCTGATGGCTGGTCACAAGTGGTGTTCTCCAGGGCTCAGTTCAGGGGCTGCTTCTATTTAATATCTTTATCAATGATCTGGACAAGAGGATCAAGAGCACTCTGTCATTTTGCAGACAGCACCAAGCTGGCCAGGGGCGTTGGTCTGCTGGAGGGCAGGAAGGCTCTGCAGAGGGATCTGGACAGGCTGGATCATGGGCCAAGGCCAGTGGTGTGAGGTTCAACAAGGCCCAGTGCTGGGTCCTGCCCTTGGGTCACAACAACCCCAGACAGTGCTACAGGCTGGGGACAGAGGGGCTGGAAAGCTGCTGCTGGAAAAGAACCTGGAGATGCTGATCAACAGTGGCTGAACGTGAGCCAGTGTGGGCCCAGGTGGCCAAGAAGGCCAATAGCTTCCTGGCCTGTATGGGGAGTAGTGTGGCCAGCAGGAGCAGGGCAGGGATTGTCCCCTGTACTCGGCACAGCTGAGGCTGCGCCTGGAATCCTGTGTTCAGATTTGGTCCACTCACATCAACAAAGACACTGAGGTGCTGGAGTGTGTCCAGAGAAGGGCAACGGAGCTGGTGAAGTGTCTGGAGCACAAGTCTTAGGAGGAACTGGAGTTCTGTAGCCTGAGAAGAGGAGGCTCAGGGGAGACACCTTATCACTTTCTACATGTAGCTGAAAGGAAGCTGTGGCCAGATGGGAGCCAGTCTCTTCTCCCAAGTAACAAGTGACAGGACAAGCGGAAATGGCCTCAAGTTGCACTGAAGGAGGTTTAGATTGGGTTTACAAAAAATTCCTTTACTGAAGGGGTTGTCAAGCCCTGAAACAGGCTTCCCATGGAAATGTTGGAGTTTAGCATCCCTGGAGAGATTTAAAAGATGTGTGGATGTGGCAATTGACATGGATTAGTGGTGAACTTGGCAGTGCTGGATTAACAGTTTGACTCGATGAACATGGTCTTTCCCAACCTAAACAGTTTTGTGAGGGATTCATTAAAAGGGGTATTAATTTATTTTTTCTGTTGTACATGCACCTAAGAATACTTAGATGTCCTTAACACAGTAATACATAATGAGATTGATGAGAAAAGTGTAATGGTTGTAATAAGATCCTTTGCATATTTACATGGCTATGATTTGTGCTGTTACAGGGGTTCAACCATTAAAATCTTCTGTATTGTTTAGTATATGGAAATAATATCAGATACTAAATCTTGGAAAAGTAGTGCATTTGCTCCAAAATTTTAACTTGTAAAATGGATTTGTATTTATATTGAAAATGGAATTGCAGGGTCACTGTATGAAGTGAATTCCTTTCCTGTTTAATGTAAAAAGAATTTGGTGCTTTAGAATGAGGAAGGCTGCTTAGCTAACAAAACAGAAGTTGCATTTGATTGTCAAATTTGGTTGGAATTTACCAGAAAGTGAAAGTCTGAATCATAGCTCTTGGGGGAAAATAGGATGTGATACTCAAGTCTTCTGGAAAATTCTTGATGGAACAGCACACTTAATGTTAGGTTTCACTGTAAAGGACATAAACCAACATTTTTGCTCTGTTAACTGTAAGGTTTAATTTTCCACTGTTGATAACAGCTACGCAAAGAGTTAACTTTTTACAAGTTTTTCCCAGGGTGAGTACTAGGAAGATGACTGTTGATGACTGAAACAAAGGACTAAATATTCTTTTTACCCTCTGAGAGATAAACAGGCTGTACCAGGACCCTTTACTGTAGGAAACAGCCCCTTCAACCTGCAGTCGCTTTCTGTGCCCACATTGCTGAGTCAGAGGGACTGACTCTGTGGTCTGGGCTGCTCTGTCAACTGAGAGCTGCCAAAACCCTGCCCTTCTGTTGGGGGCAGATCTGGCATTGTGTCCTGGCTGTGCTTTGTGGTGATAAGCAACCACACGGGTCACCCATCTTGTGGTCCCTCAGATCCTGTGGGTGTTTGAGCTGAGCAACAGCCTGCTTAGTGATATGTCGATTTTTTCCTGCCAGGAAAAGTGTTGAAGCAGGTGCAATTTATTACTCTCGCTTGGTCTCCGGGTACTTGCCTGTGGTTGCTACTGTGTATGTTTTCTGTGTTCATTAAAACCTATTGATCTTGGGAAAGTTTGGGGGATTGATTTCAACTTGGTGTTTTTCAGGAAATTAGTAGTGTTTTAGTAGTAACACTCTCCTAAAGCATCCCTGAGAGAAAGAGTGATGTACTGAGGAAATACAGAGTCCCTGCAACCAAGTTGCAATTCTGTCGAACTCCCAAGGTCCCCTTTCCCAGGCAAGGACTGCGTGGTCCTTCTGTGACCCCCTGTGATGCCCAGGATCTGTGTCTGGGCAGGGTCCAGCAGCATCTGCGCTCCCTGCCCAGGAGGGGCTTTGGAGAGCAGAAAGCCACGCCTGGGGCCACCAGGTTGACCAGGCACATCTTAGTCTGTGGAGGGCTGTACTGCCACCCTGATCATGCCAGATGATGGTGGGGTTAGCAGTGGCTCTGTGTGGCTGCTGGGCTCTGGTGGGAGGCAGGACTCCCCACATCTTGGGCTCCATTGCTGATATTTCCCAGGGAGCTGTTTGCTGTTGTGGTGCTGAGTGGAGATTGGAGTTTAATTTGATAACCAACAGCTGAAGGACATGTCTTGCAGTCTTGTGCAGCTATAAAACAGTATGCTTCAAAGTAGAGAAAGGGTTTTGCACACTTAAACTACCCAGTAAGCAAAGTGCAGCTCTTAGAGCAGAGTGAAACTTCATAGTTTTTGTTGGTATTAGGGAAGTGGTCCCCAGTGCAACTGTTTGCTGTTGCTATACCTCATGTACCTCTCCGGAAGGAGAGGTGGAAATGTTGTCAGGCGATTCCTTTTGGGAATGCAGCTGAACATGTGTGCCTCACACAAATTGTGCTGCCCCTGTCCACAGGCTTAGGCATATTGCTGGTTCTGAAAGAGAGTTGGGTTTCAGGGACCGATGTAGGTGAGCACCAAATTTGTTGTATTGAAGCAAATAGACATGGAGGGAAATGGATACTATTAACAAGTAACAGCATTTGAAACCTTCATGGTATTTGTTGCCAAACTATCAGTAAGTGTGAATGCTTTGAACTAGTAAATGGGGGTTTTATTGTATAAGTGATGGTGGTATCAACAAGAGGCAGTTCCTTGTCTCCAATTTCTTCCCTCCATCAATTCTATCTGCTTAGGACCCATTCTGAGAAGATGTGGTTTCATCATATGGGCTGCAATATGATGTGGAAGCTGCTCTGGCATCCTCTGGCCTCTCTCTTTGGGGTAGCAATGCCTTCTCCCTCATTCACCTTCACTCTCCACCTGCTGACCAAGAGTGTGTTTTGCTGGGGAAACGTGGGAGCCTGCTTAGCCTTCAGCCTCTTTTGTGTCCTCAGCTGAAGTGAAGAAGGCTTTGTATCTATGTGGCTTAGTTCTTCTAGTGAATAGCTTGAGGATGGGGAAGGGAAAAGGCTCCATGGAATGCCATAGTAGCATCCCTTGTCTGCTATCACAGGCACCACAGAAGTCATGAATAATTTTTGTATCATCCCATATTGCCAATGTTTGAATTCATATTGCCACCGTCACACTGGTATGCCTCTCATTGCTGCCTTATATTGGTTTCTATCTCTTGACACAGACGTATCACAGATGGAAATTAGAGTAGAGGTCAGTTGTAACTCCTGAACTGTTCTGAGTGCAGAACTATGTAGAATTAAGAGGTCTGCAGTGACTATAGCTGAAGCATGGGTTTGTTCCCCTGAATGCAGGTAACAGTTACTTCTGGAGGAAGCCAGGCTTTGCACAGCTGTGCATGATTTAAGTCCCAGTCATGATCATCTAAGTTACTGGTGGGAAAAAAATCCCTCTCTGTGTTGCAGAGGACGTGGCAGTGCTGCAATGATGTTGTGATTGCTTGCATGTATTACAGGAAAGCATTAAGGGGAAAAGGTGTGATTTGTCATGCAGCATTTCCTCTCCATGTTAAGGGTTTACCCTTTACAGGTCTGTGTACAGCTATCACCTGATACTGCTTCCTAATGATGGATATGAATTTCTTTTTGGTGTAAGTCCAATATAAATATATGAATAGAAAGAAGGAAAGGCTGGTTTGTTTGCGTTGCTGAAGTGTGCTGGAGGGGTACCTGTACTGGAGGGATTTGAGACATCATCTATTGCACAGAGCCCTTCTGAGTGCCACCCTGGTGTGAGGCAGACCCCTGCTTCCACCATGCTTCTCCCCAACACCCTCTGCTTAATATAAGCAACCCAGCTGGAAAATCAAAACTGAAAAAAAGTCCATTTTATATGTCTCGTAGGATTGAGCTGAAATACTTTTAGTGTGCTCACTTCTATTTTATTGAAGAGAAAAGCAGGGTTTGTTTCTAATAGTTAAATTTTTGAGTGTGTCTCTGTGTCTACCATAATACAGTAATTTGACATAGACAGACATGTAAATATGTACATTCTAATAAATATTCTAATTGAATAATATCAGCTGTCATTTCTGTAGGTGTGCCTACCAATAGAACGTGTAACACTTTTCTGTTTGATCTGCTTTTCTCCGATGGAGTGCAATTACGTCCTTGTATGAAATGGCCACCAGGGGTCATCAGAATGCTTTTATTTTTATTAACGTCTCCTTTTCTTTAGAAGCATATGTACACTTTGTATTTTCTGGAAACTTTGTTAACCTATCACAGAAAACATTCAAAGTCTTTATGTTACCTGTTCTGCCAAAAATTAATGCAGCTCTTTTCAGCTGAGCTTCTTGAAGAGGCAGCAGACAGGGAAAACAGGGTGCTCAAGAGTGAGAAGCATGTCCATAAGCACACTGATTACTGCATGCATTCTTTTCTTGATGATTTAACTGATGATAAATACAATAGTAGTAGACGATAAATGTGTCCCAGGTTGTGATGGTAGAGGCCTCTTGTTGCTTTCTGTATAAAATGTTAGTTTTAAGCAAGGGGCCAACAAAGCCCTCCATTTTTGTCTTTTGGATTTAATTTTGAGCAAAGGTTGATGGGAATTTAATAAGTTTTCACAAATATTAAACACCAGAGTAGCCTTCTAGGAAATTCATACTCCATATGTTTTTAGAGGATAAAATAGAGCTTCTAGAACCAGGTTACTAGAGTAAAATTTATAAGAGCCAATTTACAAGTAGCAGCAATTAAAACTTGCTTTTATCTTTTTCTGCCAAAGTTCAGGAAAAAGTTAAGACTTCCAACATTTTTTTCAGGTGTCAGTGATAGTGCCTGTGTACTTCTCTGATGACTTCCAGTGTGGTCCACTATACTTAAGTCCACTATACTTCAGCCAACAGTAGAAAAGGATTCAAATTGCATTTTACTTTTTTCTTCTCTTTAGTTTTAATTGGTATACTTGGTGAGAATTGTATCTTGCATGAAAGCATGTCATTTGAAAAATTCCCACAAACCACAGAACTTAAAAGTGTATGTGGAAAATGGTATTTCTTTCCTGGAAATTTCTTTCCTGGATCTGATAAATTCTCTAAATTGAAGTGTTTTGTGAATTCTTAGAAAGTGCTTTTCATCCATAAATATCACAGTTCTATATGAATGCAGTCTTTCTTGGATCCTTAGAAGTTTCTATTGAATATTATTATTACTATTATTCTGCTATTATTCTACTATTATTCTAATAATACTATTATTACTGTTATTCTATTGAATGTTATTGTTACATGTTACTGCTCTGGAAACACTCAGAATTCTTTGATTTTAAAATTCAAAATATACAGACCTTCTTAAATTTTCAAATATTGGACATCTGGAGGTTATATGACAATTTTTAGGAGATACTAGTGCATTTCCTCTGATTCTGTGTCTTGCACATACATTCCTATTGATTCTGACTTCACTTGAAATTATTGTATATCTGTCTGTGTCTTTTTTGACTTCCTCTTCAGGGGTCCCTGTTGCATGTAGCAGCATTTGGCTCTTTCTGAAAGGAGTGGATGACAAACTAGGGAGGCTTTGTGTTGCCAGTTTCTGCCCACCTGGAAGGACTCTGAGTGGTTTGGAAGCATAAGCAAGGGGGGTGTGGGTAGTACTGCAGGTGCATTTCCCTGTGATGCCATTACATTTTTTTCCAGTGGCTGTGAGGAAATGAAATTCATGGGTGCAGATAACTCTGTATTTTCAGTGATACACAGGAGATGACAATCAGGGGGCTTTTTGTTTTGTCACTTGAGCTATTCCGGATAGATCTGTGTGGAAATTTCTAAGTCTTTAGTCTTGGAAGTCTGCAGCTTATTTGGAAGTCTTCTGTGGAGATTTTGCTGTCCTAGGAAAGTGGTGGCTTTATGTAAAGAACAGGCTCATGATGCAAAGCTCAAAGTTCCAGCATTTTTGAGTTGCAAGGGAAAACAAAAGTTTGTAATGAATATCATCAAATTATCTTCCAAAAAAAGGTGATCTTTGTTCCATTTGAATTGACAGCCGTATTGTCTCCTGTATTCTGTTATTAGGAGACTGTTAGCTTGGATTAGTCTTTCTGAAGAAACTGAGGTAACTTTGTAAGGCCATTAGACAGATGTATGATTTGATTTAGGAAGGATGTTGTGCCCCTGAGAAGATGCTCTTTTGACACAAAGGTTGTATGTTGAGATGAGTTGTTAACATGCAGTTTTGTGCAGGCTATTTAAGGAGCTCATTAAAATGATTTTGCTTCATTGTATCCATGATTTCATTGAAATAATTAATTATCTGAAAGGGGAATTTTTACTGGAAAAAAAAATGAAGCTTTATTCCATATGTCACATCCAATACAGACACTGCAGATTGGGCATTGTAGACTTGGAGACAATAGTACTGTGACTGAAAGGTGCTCTGGAAATTCTAATGCCTGGATGAGCATTAAAAAAAAAAGTGTTAATACCTGTAAATAAACTTTTTTTGTGTTCTTCTGTATACATCCCTACCCTTTCTCTTGGCATATGACCAAAAAGAGAAGTAAATAAAATTGTATTGACCAGCAAGTTAAGGAACTTTGAAGTTTATTATGAGTTTATCGATCATCGCTAAAGATTAGTACTTTCTAAATTTCATGTGAGGATTAGAGCAGTGCAGGTCTTACACTGGAAAGCTTAACTGCACTGTCTCCACTTTTTGGCATAGTAAGACATTATATACAGGTTTTTTTGACCAGTGGTAAAAAATTAGAACACTCAAACCCGGTGTTCTCTATTTACATCAAAGAAAACAGCTTCTGTCCACAAATGACTTATGCTTGTGTATACAACTGTAGCAGACACCATGTCAATATACAAAAAATACAAAAATGAGTTGTTATCACATTAAAAAATCATGGTGGCTGCTCAAGAAGTGCTATTTTTCTCATTTTTTGGTATGAATTTTCTGCTTTACAGACAATGAGATGGTGCTGAATTGTGATTGTGTGATGTCTTTTAAATTACTTTAAATATTGAAACAAAAACTCCACAATTCTGATGATTTGGAAATCCCAGTGGATGAAAGGGGAGAATCTTTAGCTGTATTGGTTTACATGATATAGCCAAAATACTACGTATTATGTACCTGCAATTTAAAAATGAGTGTCTTATACGGTCTGTAAGGATTTGGATAGTTAGCCTATGCAGATGTAATATAGTAACAAACATTCTGTTTTTGAAGATCTTAAAAATGTTTCACTTCTTTCAGATATTCAGAAAACTATTGAAGAAAAGCACTATGTTTGAGCACCTATTTACAGTAGAACTACTGAGCTCAGCTTTTTCTGAGCAAAAATTTTGAGGCCACAACAGGTTTCTTTCCAAAACTCAGGAACAGCACTGTGCTGCAAAGAACCTTAAAATGCATTAGGTAATGTATGACTGTCTCCAAGCAGAAGAATTTGTTAACCTGAAGCTAATGTGGCAAATTAATTTTTGGTCATATCCTTTAAGGATCTGTTCAGCTATACTTGATTTATATGAACATTAACAAAAGATTTATGTTACAAAAAGTCAACCCACTTTTGAGTTAGAACAGCTTCATTTGGAACATGGAATATGATGTTAAGAGAGCACTGTTTGACAGAACCAGCTTTTAAACTATGGAAATGCGAGGATTTGACTGCTGTCTGCTTTGCTTGGGACTGATCCTGTGCTGCAGTTTTCTACTGTGCTGTACCTGGCATTACCATTGGCGTAGTCTTGGAGCCTATATAAATACGTTTTGGATTATTTATGCAATACTTTAAGTGGTTACTTATTGTTGCACTTTAAGTACTTGTTACTTGTAAAAATGTTCCCAGATGATGTTTTAAAAGATGAAGGTGGCAGGAAATACAAGAAAGTTTACATCTTGCATTGATTTTAGTCTTGTTGGTCCACGGATAAGGAGGTTCATGAGCTGATCTTCCCCATTCCTACTGCTATGGGAAGTTTGGCAGCATCACATTGCTATTAAAAGGCTTACTCGATCGCATTAACAAGTAAGAGTTAGATTTAAGCATATGCTTAAGGTGCCGTGGCTTCAGAGGGTTACTTGTTACATCTAGAGTGTATTCTTAGATTAGGTTAATAAAATTCCACATGCTAATTCTTTGCTTGTGATGATGATCCTTGTGTCAAGATGATGATCTTGGGCTTGATCCAAGATTAACTTTGCAAAAAGAAACCCATTTGACCTTATGTGGTCACTGGGACTGTCCAAACTTTGAGTGGGGTTGATGCCTTCTCCAGTGCATTGATTCTTCTATATTACAATACCAACTGCAGTATAGCCCTTGATTACTGTGGTAGCTTTGTTGAGAGCAAAGGTGAATTAGTTTAGGCTGACAAAAGATTAGGACCACTCAGATTTATGACCAGCTTGTGCTTTGCCATTGTCCTAGTACCCTGTGGCAAATTTGGGAAGGAGCTTTTGGGAGAGGAGCTTACAGCAGAGCTGTAAAGAAGCACTACAGGCTCTTCTTTTCTAGAGGCAGCTAATGGTGTGCTGAATGCCTTCTTTGAATAGTGATAGGCACTCCTGCAATATATCCATGCAGGAAGGAGCCCACAGCTACATTTGGGTGTGAGGCACATCTCTGCCATCAAGGAAGCTGAGCCATGTGCTATTGAAGTTGTGTTAGAGGCAGGCAGTGTGATCTGAGCAAAGGCTGTAGCAGGAAGAAGCAGACACCGTGCTGTGGTCCAGTGCTCCAGATCTTGTGTGAGATGTGGAGAACTGAGCAGAGCTTAGCAGATTGCTGATCATCATGGTCCCAGCAAAAAGTATTGATAGTAGCCATTAAGTGTCTCTCAGAAGATGTGCTCTTGTCCTACAGGCAGCTTTAAGAGAGAGCGAAGAGAAATTGGAGGCTATTTGATTCCTTAGATTAATTAATATAGGGGCAGTTTTAGAGAAATGCTAGCAGCAATTGCCTCAATTGCCTGAATTACCTTTCGTAGAGAATACTTTCTGGATTTTGGTTTCATACCAGTGCAGACTCCCAAGCAGTGATACTTTGACACAGATTATATGGAAGTGAGAGGGAGGCAAATGTAACTATGGGAAGGGTGTGCAGAGGTAGACTATATACATGGAAACTTAGATGTGATAGGTAGTGATGAAGTTGGTAAAGGTATTACCACATGTTGCCGCAGGTAGCCTGCTGTGCATCTGGAGAGAAATTGCCTTGATAATGCTTACTGGTTGTGGGTGTAGATACGAGGCTGCTGAGTTCATCAGGAGAACTGCCTGTAAATGGCAGAGTGCAGTCCCAGTCTGCATGCTAGAAGTTTGTCAAGAAATGAAGACAGAGATAAGGAATTAGGCAAGAAGTCTGGGGTGTAAGGCATCTTACCATATTTGTATTACACGTGTGATTATTTTAATTTCATACTGAGGTTATTGGCAGGACCCATGAGGTTTATGTTTTGCGTTTTTCACTTTTCTAGCAGCTAGTTTGCAGTTGTTACTACAAACAACTTACAGAGATAAAATAGAGGAAATACATTTTTCTTTCCTAAGCACTGGAAAAATCCAAAGCTGGTGCAGTTTAGTGGAAGCAAAGGTTGGACACCAGAACTGGGCTTGCTATCTGAGCACAGAGCAGGATGAACTTCTACTGAACAAATGCTGAGAAACGAGGATAGACCTGCAAAGACTATGCAGATTATCAATCATCTTTTTTCGGTGTGCGAGTGGCCAGTGGAGATGAGCTGAATTTCTAGGGAGTGGCAGAAAAGGCCACGTTTTTGTTGATGGAGAAACCTCTAATTATCCTGATACAACTTTTGATAGTTGAAATATTCAATGCCAGTATTTGTTCACTGCTGGACAAGTTTTCTGATCAATCTTATGGTCTGGGAGGAAAGTATCTTATAAAGATGGAGGAGAATTGGTTTGAGATTGCAAATTGTTTTGTACAGCAAAGGAAAGACTGCTGCTCTTCCCCAGGCCATACCAGGGAAGAGTGAGTGGGTCTCAGTGGTGGGCTGGGAGCCTGCTGTAGAGGTGCAGCAAGGCAAAGGACCCATGGATGCTTGTTTAAGGAGGGACTTGTGACACTTGCCAAAAAAGTAATTTTGCATCATATAAATAAAGCTGTACTGCAGTTAAACCACATAATTTTCATCTGATCTTTTTTTTTCTGTATCCCAAACAGTGCTCATAACCTTTTCTGGGTAAGCTTGCACTTCAAAGGCTTCATCTGGTCCTGCTATTAATTGCTGTAGTGTTTTTGAACATACTAACAGCATGCTGACTTATACCAGCTGAGAATATAGCCCTGTTTTGTGAACAAGGAAAAATAGCAGTGCATAAGAAGCAGAAAGCCACATTTAGGGGACAGTATTGTGATCCTCCAAAGGGCTGTTGTGATCTAGAGGTGATTATTCTCTTGTTATTTAGGTATATACACTTTTTTACTTCCATGGGTAATAAGTACAACTGATTTGAATTTATTTTCTCAGTTTAATACTTCCCTACTTTGTCCTCAAAATTAAGCATAATTATTTTTTTTACCATGTACTTGAATAGTTTTTTGTGCCCTATGTTATCTGTATCAACATTGCAATTACTTAATCTTGTCAGGAAGTACTTACAGTTGTGGTCATGGCCTCATTCAATGGGTAACTGAACAAAAAAACTGAATACTTGGATCTGCAGCAAATTGATGTTTAAATCATAGCGTAAAGCACATAGATAAACATTTAGTATTTAATCATCTGTTAAAATGAAATGCATTTTCAATTCTCAGTCGCTTCATATCAAAATG
Organism: Bombycilla garrulus; assembly: GCA_013400315.1. Classification (NCBI taxonomy): domain Eukaryota; kingdom Metazoa; phylum Chordata; class Aves; order Passeriformes; family Bombycillidae; genus Bombycilla; species Bombycilla garrulus. Next base: position 28,153 of record VXBU01018641.1, on the reverse strand, counting down.
AAAAGGTAATAAATGTCAAGATTTGATTTCCCATCCTCATCCCTCTTATAAACTGCGTTGGTAGCATCAGTTTTCTAGTGGCAGCATCTTCTTGGGGGCAGGAGGGTCACACTGGGCAGTTGAGCAAAAGCTTTTGGTAACTGAACTTGAATGGCTAGAGTTTGTGATGAGTCTCAAAGGTGCTGCCCTTCTCTGCAGTATTATTTCATGACTTTCTGTTTCTCCTCCCTCCTTCCCCATTGGGAAATTATACTTTAGAGGATATTTTAGGAATGATAGGAAACTATACTTGCAGCATACTCTTTTAGAACACGGTTCAATTTGTTTTCCCTTTTTCTCTTTAGCAGGTAACCTAAGCAGAGGAAGGAAAGCAAGCTGCATACCTAAAATATTTAACATTTATGTGGGCTTTGTTTTGCTTGTTGTTACAGTTATGGTTATTTCTCCTAGGAACTTTTAAATTTGGGAAGCTGATTTTCTAGTTCAGGAAAAGTTAAATATTCCATGACCAATTCCCTGAAAGGTGTTAGTGTTTTGTGTGCTAAATATACTTGTGGAAGCAAAGGTCATGTTTGTCCCAAGTTTAAAGCATGCAGAAGATTACTTGATTACATAAAAACTGTGGGATCTATTTGTTTGCTGACATGGTGCTTATCACAGTGAGAGCTCTGTAACTAGAAGGTGGTTTAGATAACATGGTGAAACTGTTGCCTCATATCTTTCATTGCATCTTTCTTCCTGCCATGATTTTAATTTTCTATATTGCATGGGGTTTTAAAAATTTGATGCTTTTAACCTTTAAGTTTGCGTAAAAGACTAATAATAATTCCTTTGTTTTGTAGGTGCTAAACCAAATGATCTACAATTGGTAATATCACTGTTAAGCATGGATGAGGAGGAAAATAAAAGAGATGATGTTGATGAGAATTTACAAGTTGAGTTGACAGAAAAATCCCCAAAAAATGCATCAGGAGAAAATGCTGGATGTGACTCTTCATCTCAGCAGAAAACAAGGCTTACATCAGATGAGGTGTTCAAGGACCTTGAAAAGAAAGAAAAAGAGAATGGCACAAACAAAACAGCACTGTCAGAATCACCAAAACTGGATGTTATTGAAGCAGAGAAACATGAAAATGTCTCCAGGAAAAGAAAGCATAGTTCTTCAGAAGACATGAAAGACAGTGTGAGGAAATTGCAAAAAGTTTTAGTTGGAGAAGCATGTGGTATGATAGCTGGAGCTGTAAAAAAGGAGGGAGTAACCAATTGTCCTGATAGTGACATATTTAATTCAGATATCCTGTGCCTAAGTTACGATTTCGGATGTGCTGCTGATGATGCCATATTGAAAATTCACAAGGAAAATAAACATTCACAAGAGGTGTCAGCTGCTGTTCCTGATAAATTACATTCTTCAGAAGAAATCCCTGTTGTCTGTACAGTTGAAAACATAGACAAAAACCCTAAAGGCAAAATGAGTGATCAGTGTTTACCTTCCTGCTCTGATAAGGAAAAACATAAACAAGAAAGCCTCTCTAAACCATCCAAAGAGCAAACACGCCCTCACCGTAGTTGCATAGGTGAGTGTAGTTCAACGTCGCATACACATGTTAAGCGAGACTGTGAGAAATCCAAGATATTTTCTTGTGATCTCTGTGGTTTTCAGAGTGCTGAAGAGAGTCTCCTAAATTCTCATTTCCTTGGTAAGACTCACCTTCGACGCCAAAATCTTGCTGCACGGGGAGGATTTGTACAGATATTGACCAAAAAATCCTTCAAAAACCAACAATCTACTGCAACCAAAGAGAGGAATGTCAGGGCAAAACCTGGGACCAATAAATTAAGGGCAAGGACTGCTGATGCAAAAGAATTAAGTGTTTGCACTGCACTGAAAGGCTCAAAAGTAACCTTGTCTAAACAAAATGATGGCAGTGAACTTGTTGAAATGATACCATCTTCAAATATTCCCACTGAAAAGGCAGGTACTATGAATGAAGAAACCTTGCTTTCTTCTGCAACAGAAGAAAATGATAAAGTTCATACTGAAAAACTAGAAATCCCAGGACCATCAGAAAATATCTTGCAGAAAACAGAATCCCTTGGATCCCTTCCAACTACCAAAAAGCTACTTAACAGTTTACACAGGACAAGGAGATTTGATAAACTGAAAAACAAAAGAAATGTATTCTTGTTAAGGTCTTCATTTGGACAGAGTAGGTCTTCTAGATTAAAAAGGCAGGTTAAAAGAAGATACAGCTTGTTGGGGAATAGTAAGAGACCCAAATCTGAAACTCTGGGCGTACATATGAAGCCTATCTCCAGCACACAGCTTAAACATGATGAATCAAGCCCCGTGTCACATACAGAGCTAGAAACAGATGCTAAAAGTAATTGTAATACTGTTGCAGAAATACAAGATCTTACTGAATATAAGCCAAATAGCCCTTCTTTTAGCACTGCTGAGGCTAAAGATTCTGAAGTTAAACTTACTGCTGATGATGGTCCTCTTCATACTTGCATGGATTGTGGTCATGTTTTTCATGACCATGAAAGTTTGGAAACTCATGTTGCAAAGCTTCATACAAAAAGGATCCAGTTTCATTGTCAGATGTGTAGATATTCCTCTGGAGTTAAGGAAGACATGAAGCAGCACTGTCAGGAAAGTAAACATGAGATGGGTGATTGTAGCTTTAATTGTCAACTCTGTTCATTTACCAGCTTGAACGTGGTCAGCCTTCAAAGCCATATGAGTGAAGTGCATAATATGTCCCATAGTTGTCCAGTTTGCATTCTTTTTTTTCAATTGGAAGAAGATCTGATAAATCATCAAAAAAATGAGAAACACAATGGTTCATTATTTCAGCAAGCTACTCCATTGAGTAACAGTGAAGAGATCTTGCAAGTGGTACCTTACAGTGACTCAGTATCGAACAATAGCCAAAGACTTGCAAAAGAAATGGAAGTGTCAATGGAAGTAAAAACTCCAGACTCTTCCTTCATAAATCATAGGAATGAGCTAAAGCATTCTGTTCTGAATAAAACCCAATTTCAATGTAAAAAGTGTTTTTATAAGACAAGATCTTCCACAGTTCTTACAAGGCACATAAAACTCCGACATGCACAGGAGTATCACTTCCTTTGCAAAGCATGTAATCTCTACTCGCTGAGTAAGGAAGGAATGGAGAAGCATATCAAAAGAAGCAAGCATCTTGAAAATGCCAGGAAAAACAACATTGGACTACGTTTTGAAGAATGTATTGTAAGGGTTTGCGTTGGTGTTGGTGGCATTAAATCAGTGGTGGATATTTCCCTTTCTGGGAGTGGAAATACAGAGTTGGATAAAGAAGTTATACATGTTTCATCCTCTTCTGTGGAAAACATATCGAAAAATAAGGAGTTTGTTTCACTTGAACAAAGGGTTGGTGAAAATGAATTGGTTTTAGCTGATGCATCCAGAGGAGGGAAATCTAAAGGTACTATCTCCAGGACATGTACCCATTGTGGCCTTTTAGCCTCCAGTGTTACAAATTTGACTGTTCACATCAGGCGAAAGCACAGTCATCAGTACAGCTATTTGTGTAAGGTTTGCAATTACTACACTGTCACCAAAGGAGACATGGAACGTCACTGTGCAACCAAAAAACACAAAGGCCGTGTTGAAATAGAAGGATGTGGAAAACAGAACTCGGAGATCATCGTTAGCCCTGATGGAGGTAATTTTGAATCCATGAGCAAGAAGATTAACAGCCCTATGACTGCCTTGCCTGAACATGTTGAGGGTGGTGGCCAGTCATCAGATTTGGAAAATTCTGTCTTAGACAATCAGGAAGTTGAGCGAGGAGATGCTGAGTTAAAAGCTGCAAACGCCAGTAGGCTGCCAGATTTGCAGCCTGCTAGGAATCCTCTGAATATAAACCAACGTGTGTTGCTGGAACCAGCAAGGGCTGCTCAGGACTGTGACCCAAGCTTCCAGAGAAGAGCCATGGGTGCAAATGACAACAAGTGTGTACATTGCAGCTTCATTGCTCATTCTGCTGCTTCTTTAGAGCTTCACGTGAAGCGCAAACATACAAAACAATTTGAGTACTACTGCATGGCTTGTGACTACTATGCTGTTACTCGCAGAGAGATGATAAGGCATGCAGCAACAGAGAAACATAAAATTAGAAGAGAATCTTATGTTTGTCCTGCTTCTGGGGAGGAAGCAAATACAGCAACTATCACTAAAGAAGGCACTGCTTTGCCTCAGGAGGAGCACCATCGCAGTGCAGGAGAATCAAAAACTATTTTAGACGAAACAAAGTGTGCCAGTGATGCATCAGAAGGTGATCACATCAATAAAAGCTTTACTGAGTGTACTGCCTTAAATGAAGTTACATCTCCAGAAATCTCTAAAGATGTCAGTTCCCAAAATGCAGTAGGAGATGAACTTGATAAGGAGTCTAAAAATGGAGGAAAAACCCCTTTTTGTGAAGGATTCCAGCAAACTCATCAGAAAGATAAAGTCGTTGAACTTGTCGAGGAAGTACCAGTTAAAGAAACAGGTACTTGTGAGGTGCAGAACAGTAAGCACGGTCAGGAGCTGCTCATCTCAAATGATGATTGCACTGCAGAAAATCAAAATAGGTCAATCAACACAAACTTCAATTCAGAAAAAGGTGTGGAGAGCTTGGAAGAAAATAGTGAAAACCCAGAAATAGAGTGTAACAACAAAGACAGTCTCCAAAAAAAATCACTGAAGAAAAATAACCCACTTATGCTAAGTCTTCCAGAAACAAGTAGTGCAGTAGAGCAATCAGATTTTGCTGGAAACACTGGAGAAGCAGTACAAAGTAGGCATAGTTTAGACGGTAGCAGAAGTTTCAGAGAGGATCCTACAGGGGAGGAGGAAGAAGCCCTTATGGAAGCACAACATGAAGCTGAAGTGACTATAAATAACAATGTTTGGGAGGCAGATGGCTCAACAGCTGAGGGCAGGCAAGAAAGTAGTAATGAGGCTTTAGGAATAGTTATCAGCACTGATGATAAAGGAAAGGCGATGCAAAATGTTGGCAAGTTTGATTCTTCTATAGTGAGGTTAAAAAGCCATCAAGATGGGGAGGTCACTGACCATTCTGCGGAAGGACAGATGTCAGGGGCAGTGAAAGCTAGTGAGCTCACAGTGAAAGCAGACACTTCAACAAGTGGTGGGAAAAAGAAGAAGTCAGAAGGAATTTCCCTTGGGGAATTGACACGTATTCGCTGCGATGACTGTGGTTTTCTAGCAGATGGTTTGAGCGGACTAAATGTTCACATAGCCATGAAACATCCTTCAAAAGAAAAGCATTTTCATTGCTTACTCTGTGGAAAATCATTTTACACAGAAAGCAACCTTCACCAGCACTTGGCCAGTGCTGGGCACATGCGAAATGAGCAGGCGAGCGTAGAGGAGCTGCCCGAAGGAGGCGCAACCTTTAAGTGTTTGAAGTGCACGGAGCCCTTTGATTCAGAGCAAAGCCTGTTTCTCCACATCAAAGAGCAACATGAAGAGCTGCTGCGGGAAGTCAATAAATACATTGTTGAGGACACTGAGCAGATAAACAGGGAGAGGGAAGAGAACCAAGGCAATGTCTGCAAGTATTGTGGGAAGATGTGTAGAAGTAGCAATTCCATGGCCTTCCTAGCTCACATCCGTACCCACACAGGTATGGAAACGCTGTCATTGCAGTTGGTCTCTTTCAAACAGAGGGAATTATAGCATTGGTCTTTTTCTGCTTGTTAAGCCCTTTAATATTTCCTATGAACTGGCATTTGTATTGCCTGATGAGTCCTGATGAAATTCAGAATTCAAAAAGGGTATGAAAATACAGTGATCAAAGGGCAGAAAATGTAAGAACAGTTCAAGTACAGTCACCCTTCTGTTTTTTGTTTCATATGGAGAGATTTTCTTCCTTTTAATCTAAATTGTAACCATTGATTGGTTCTTATATTTATATAATGAAGCAGGGGTGTTGTGAGAGAAAATTCTTTCTAACTTTCTCTTCTGTGCAGTTGTTTAATATCCAAATTATTATTTAATTTCAATTAAGTGAAACTTTCAGCATTACGTAATGCTTCCGAATAGGCATTTGATATTACATCATTCTTAAATAAATACCAATAAGAAACAACAAGAAGTTTTTGTAGAAATAAGTTATAGCAGTTGGAATTGGTCAGCCTTTTTGGAAGGTGATATGCAGTGCTGATGTGTTGCACAGGGATGTAGCATCTGATTTAGTTTCTGTTCTGTTCACACTTTAAATTCATTTTTATGTTTAATTTTAAGTGGAAAATTTAAAAACATTTCTGTAGAAAAATGCATAAGCTGCAGTTCTAAATTTATGTAAAAATTCACTGCGATGTTTCTATAAACCTGCCATACATTCTTTATTTTAAATAGACAGCTTTTCTAAATCACTGAGCTCTGCTTAGACAAGTGGTGTCTCCATGGTTGAATTTATGAGTGGATTTGAATAATAAATTCACATTTCAATGAACATATTTTCATTAAAACTGTAAGGTTTATTTTACTGTACTTTTAAATAATGGCTTATTATGGAAGCTATAGTTTAAATTCATGCAGTATTTGAAACTTAGTGCATGGTTACAAGGAAGAGAACAAAAAGGTAAGAAAAAAGAAGCAGAAAAGAATGGTAATTCCTGGCATAATCCTAAAATAGTTTTGTAAGTTTTTTTTATGAAAAGGCAAGGGCGTGACTGGACAACAAATCCTAAAAATTAATCTTGGGGAACGGGGACATTGTATTTCAAACCTTTCAAAGTATTTTACTATAACTGCAGTATTCATGTATACCAATAACTCACATACTTAATACTTTCAGCATTACTTCTGTTCTGTCAATAGCGCAGTTATCTGTATTGCTTCAGCTAATATCCAACTTCGAATGCAGTGTTAAGTCTTTAGAGGGATGCTCATGTTCACATGGTCAGAACAGCTGTATAAGCCCTTAATATGCCCTCTTACGGCAGATAAAACTGAATAAAACTAAGGGGGAGGATGCTAATGGAGCTCTCTTTAGAATTCTTTATGCAACTGTCTGGTCAAGACATGTTGCTTATAATTGATGTGTCCATTACTTGAATTCTCTTGTAATTATAGTCAATAAGTCTTGTAAATGTGTTAAAGCTCACTAAAAGCATACAAATTCAAGAACAGAGTAAGGCTAATAATTTAAAATAATCAATGTAGGCATTTCAGCACTTAATTTCCCTTGTGTGTTGATAGCTGATCATTCTTAATCCATTAAGATTTATTTAGTCGTTTACAATGCAAAATAGGTTTGCACTGGTCACTTGTGCCATTTGAAAATGTCCACCAGGTTAAGTGCAGAATGTAGTCCATTAGTCTTCCTTGACTATATGTATTAATTGCATTTAAAATCAAGTTAATGTGGATGTGAAAGTGAGGTAACTATCAATATATGACAAAGCAACCCTACTTACATAAGTTACATCATTGATTGTAACATTTAGTAAAAGTTAGTGTACTTTTTAACATCTTGTGTGTAGGTCTTATCATGGAGTATATTTTTACTGCGCTTTTGGATAGCACTAAATATGCAAAGCAGTGAACGAATACATCTAATTTTGCAAGTCATTTTTTGGTGCAGAAGTATAGAAGGGTTACAGAACAGAGTTTTATCTGCCCTCTTCCTCACTGCAACTTTAAATGAAATGTTTTTCTTATGCTTTGCTTATTCGCATAAATAGTAATGTGGAGACTTGTATTAATACTTAATGGGAAGAAGGCTTTCTCTTCCAATCTGTGTTTTCCTGTGTGTGGTTTTCTTCTTATAGAATCTTTTCTTCCCATCTGTATCACAGTGGATGCAGTTTGATAACAAGCATATATGTTTAGGTTATTGGGAGTGGTTGTAACATTGGTGAGGCAAGGTCCACCATTCTCAGCTTCTCACCTGTCCCAGAGTAACAGCAGGTACACAACAGCACAGCCACACATTTTCCCATTTATTGTTCTGATTATATGCTTTAAAAAAAATCTTTCATCAGCATCTGGACGTGCATAAACCGGTTTATATACATGTGTATGTATGCGTAACCATCACCAGCTCCTTTCCTTTTTTTTAATTGAGTAATCAGTGATGATTTGGGGTGGTAGAGGGAAGGGAAGGGAAAGTTGCAGAAGGATACAACTCATAATTTCCATTAATAGAAAAATAATGTTTCAAAATACCATTAAATAATGTAGGAGATTTTCACATTGCAAATGAAAGGGAAGCTTTGCAATAGAGAAACCTAACAAGTAAGACCGTCACATGTTGACAAGTGAAAATGAGGAAGTGTAAAGAAAAATAAAAGGAGTAGTAGAGGTGGAAGACTTTTTAGTTTGCAATTGATGGAGGTCCCATAAACTTAATTAACAATCAACATCTGAGGAAAAATCACCTGCAGCCGCATCATCTTTGTTTCTTTTCTCATCAGACTTCTCAGTTAATGGCAGTTGTGCCCAATGCAAGTGTGCTGTATTACTCCCCAGGTCCTAAACGTGGGAGGAAATGGTATGATGGCATTTCGTGTGGCTCTGCTCACTTTGCATTGGGCCTGAGCTAGGAACACAGCAATGCCTGCAGGTGCAGGTTATGTTGCCTGTGGCTAAATCTGCAACAGTGAATTTTTTCTTACAGCTTTGGGTCTATATTGTCCTAATGTAAAGCAAGGATTATGAACTCAAGTCTTTTTTAATGTATCAGTAGAATGGTTTATGTTTGCCTGACCTGAAGTCTTAAATTTAGTCTTATTTTCAATTTGGTGTGGTGGTGTTGGTTTTTGTTTGTTTGTTTTTGATCTGTTTTTGGTTTGTTTGTTGGTTGGTTTGATGTTCCCCCAGTTGTTAAGAACCTTATTGTTTCCTGCTACCAGCAGAAAATGTAGATTTGTTTTCCATGCCATAGCTTGTGGGTAAAGTAGTTTGGTGGATTTTTTTGCTTTTTGTGGCTATTTTGTTTTGAGTAATTTGGTTGAAAATATGATATAGTGAAAGCATTTTTTTTTCTGAGAACTTAAAACCAAATGTGAATCCAGTAATACCACAGTTTAAAACGGCCTAAGAGAACCACTGAAGTTGGTGATAAATATGGATAAGAAATGGTTAAATGTTTTACATTGTTTCAGACAGTTTTATGGCAAATACATTTTTTCCCCTACCATTAATTTAAATCTTAGTCTAATGTCTTCATTTTTAGTATAAAATTTTGGGTTGTTCCGTCCAAGAACATACTGGAACAAATTTGGCACCAGCAACCTAAAAGGGAGATACACTGCTTTTGTTTCAGGTGATAAGTACTGACTGGAGCATGCCAGCACTTGAATTTTCATGGAGTTTAAATGGAGATGTTAGCAGATATTCAGCTCTGGATCTGAGAAAAAAAATCAAAACCCCTCAAGGCCTCAGTGATTTTTGGATGAGAGCAGTCAACAGAATAATACATTTCTGTATTGTCAGCACACTGTAGTCACGATTGGTCTGAACTCGAGTTCTTCACAAAGGAGTCATGTAAATGGAAAACAGCAAAGGTCTTGTATGGAAGCCCTGTGGGACACCTGCAGTAACAGAATGAGGAACAAATTTACAATTTAATCAGTAGGAGAGAAACTAAGGGAACATAGGATAGAACCCACATGGTATTTGAATTCTATGAGAAAAGAGAGCAGTATAAACACCAATAGATTTAAAAAAAAAATCCTCTTCACCTGTGGCCTTGCTGTTATTAATTGTCCAGCTAAAGATCATAAGCTGAAACATCAACTTGTAGGAGTCTTTTAATGCAAAGATAAGGGTTTTTTTTTTTTTTTTTATTTGCCCTGGTCTCTTTGTAGAATGCAGTGTTGATTTGAAATGTCACCAAATTAATGATTAATTTGGTTTTATCAGGATCATTTAAATAAATTGTTTTTTTCCTGTGTGATGGATAGAATGTGATTGCTGTGAGCTGCAGTCTGAACCTGCTTCTGACATTTAAACATATAAAGCTGACTAGATATAACCATTGAGGTGCTAAATATATTTTACATCTACTTCCAACAGTAGAAATGGAAGTATTAAGAGATCTGGCTTCATTGTCATTGAACTGTGAAATATTCAACCTTGTCTGCCTGTGCTTAGTACTGTTGACTTTTTTATTTCAGTTAGAAGATTAAAATTAAATGCTTCATTTTTCGTTAGCTTTTGGGAATTAAATTGAAATTTAAGAGTCTAAAAATTTTTACTAAGATCCTCAATTTCACCAGTGGATTCTTGGAGGATATTCTGTTTTCAAGGGCAAAGCAAAAAGGTTCATTGATCAAGTATAATATAGTGCATCATTTTTCTTATCAGAGCTCTTTATGTATATTTATTAAAGATCCCATATTTCATATTATGCTTAACTGTATTGGAAAAAATACTTCACAAAACATATACTAAACATAATATGGAGACTCTTTGACCATATTGTACTTACTTTTAACTGCAATTCTATGAGTTTGATTTATTGATTTAAGGATTTAGTGGTCAGAAAATTGGAAAGTGCTTCTAGAGTGATGTTGCTGCGTAATAATCTGGGGACTGACATGTGCCCAATTTAACTATGTCAGTAAAAAAGATAGTTTTTCCATCTCGAGAGATGATCACTGTTAATTAAGACAGGCAAATAATTTGACTTTTTGCTGAACTGATGTGGTGCAAGAAATAGGTTGATACTTTTTCCTTGGAGAAATAATTTCAGAGTTCTTTGGTCTGCAGCAGACATTTAATATTAAAGTTTGTTCTTGAAATAAATAATAGCCAAAATGTCAATACTTCTGGTTTGCAGAATAATCATAAATTCTTGACCATAAAACAGTCATAAAGGCATAATATTTTATCCACTGTATATTCATACATTGCATGCCATTACAATAGCTAGGTGATGAATCATTTGCTGTGTGTGACAGAACAAATCTGAAATACCAATGCTAATGTGAAATCTATTCAAAGTTGGAAGACTTGTGATATTATTTTGCTTTAAAAATATTTGCTAAAAAAAAAAGTACATTTTGCAGTTTAAACTAATACCAAGCCACTTTAAGACCATTACCTGAGTTTCAGCATTTGGCCATTAGGAAAGGCATAGAACAACTTTTGTCATCTTGTTGAAACATTATCTGCCTGTTATATTTTCTTCTCATTTTAATATATTTTGTGAATTTTTAGTGACAAGAAAAAGACCAGATTAAAAGTTAAGGGAGTAGTTTCTGTGATCTTGAACTTGAGGAAACTTTAATGAGTAATGTATAGAATATACTGTCTGTGTCCTGGGAGTTATAAATTTATGTACAAGGCCCTTTTTTAATTAGGCAAAAATCTCAAATAGGTTAAATGTGGGATAGGTTTTTAAAAGGTTATTTTTCCTCAGGAATTTTTATTTCTTTAACCGTGGGTGATATTTTATTCTAATTCAACTCATATCTTATGCTAAATTTTACTTAGGATCAAAGCCATTCAAGTGCAAGATATGCCACTTTGCAACAGCTCAGCTTGGAGACGCCAGAAACCATGTCAAGAGGCACCTTGGGATGAGGGAATACAAGTGTCATGTCTGTGGGTGAGTAAATTGAAACAGTCTCCACCATGGTTAACCAGGAGAAGAGCACAGAATATGCATTGTTTCAGAATTGAAAACTGTGATGTGAGCAAGAGTGGCTAAAATTATGCATGCATATCCTCCTTTCCATTGTTATGGTAAATTCCTTAAATACAGTTATGACATTCTTTTCCCACTTCTAATCCTGCACTGAAGATGAGCAATTTTATGGGCTACAAGGTCAATTTGAACCTGTAATCTGTAAATTGACTAAATTATAGGATGTTCATTCACATTGCCAGGGAGAACTGTAAATTCCATTTAAAGACATAAAAAATATATAATATAGACTTTACTGTGTGGGGTTTTTTCTTTTGCTATACTGTTATAATTTTAGTACCATTAACAGATTTCTGGACTCCATTAGGGTTTTAATTCTTTATGAAAACAAAACAGAAGACAGATTTTTCAAACAAACTGATCTAAAATATTGCAGGCATAAGACTTTTAAAATAAATTGAAGTCTTTTATGTTCCTGTTTGTTAACCAAAAAATCTTGTTTTTCTTTTAACAATCGTTATTTCCTTAGCAGGATCGTTCATAATGTTTAATTGTCCTTCAAATGTGTTGCATTTAATAGGAGGCATTGAGACTCCTTAATGCAAAACTAATTAATTTAGCAGAAATGTTTAAAAGGTTTTAAAATGCCATGGCATATATGGTACATCATAGGACATTCAGAGTTGGATTTTAATACCCTAGTTCTGATTAAAAATATATTTTAATGTTATTATGCTGAAGAAATTAACTAATATATGCATCATATAAAAACATTTTACGCAAACCTATGTAACCTGCTGTAGCAGTCTTATGGCTAATGTGTAGCACAGCACAGGTTCAATTAGATGGTGCAGTGCACACATGCATGGTGTGCTGTGATGTTGGGGATAATATTCAGCAGGAGGAGGTTTTTTAGCCTTTTTTAGTGTACCAATCTAATTCAGGACAAAGTGAGTCACACATTTTAGAAGACAAGTGAATCTTCAGCTGAAGACGCAGCTGAGTGATTTTCTCCGATTCATCTCTGTTTTTCAAATAATTTTGCATGTGGCATTATGAGATACTTTGGATGGGTTTACTCACTTAAGAAAATTAATTGCTGACTTCTTGAAGTACTTCTTGAAATGAGAAATAAAAATGCATGAGCCCAATTCTTAAGTCCACTGTATATCAGTAGTAGAGTAACTTGTGCTGCTCTTTATTTTGAAGCATAGTTAAAATGAGTATGGTAGGGTATTTTATATTGTTAAAAATCTTATTTGCTGTCTTTCTTTATCAATTGCCAAGAATTTGACATGGAAGATAGTCAAAAACTACATATCCCCACAAGTGTTTAGCAAAGGCTAAACTCTGTTCCTTAAAAATTGTCCACAAACTTGACATTGGTTGTTTGTTCAATTCCCTTTTAACTTTAACTGAAAAATCATCATATTATTTTACTATTTCCTTGTGAGAAGAAAAGAAAAAAAATGAACCTGCTAATTCGGTATCTTTTACAAAAAAAAAGAAGAGAATTAAAATTATTAGGATTTAGCATAGTACCTAATTTTTTCAAAAACTCTTTCTGTCACTTCATTTTGGCATGTCTGACAGAACCTGTCTCAGAAATTGCACAACTCTTGGCTGAGATTCACAGTGATAGTTATGCAAGAGAGAGAGCAAAACATGTATGAATGATTTAAACTTTGGATTGAAATGGTAGTCACTTTCCTAAGCTAATTGCTTATTCTGTGTTGCTGACATGTCATACCTGGTAGCCAGGCAGGTACTTATTTTCTATTTTTTGTATTGTTGATTTGCATCAACAACATGAATTTGTGCTATTTAGATATGGCAAAACAACTGGTGAAGTGACACACCTCAATACCCCATGCTTACAAAAATCTGATTTATATCCCTTTTTAAATAATCATCACAGTTCACGTGACGTGCACCAGAAATGTATTTTAACAATCATATACTAACACTGATTTATTTAGAAAGGACCTTTTTGCACTGTAGCTAACAATCCTTAAGAATTGATCAGGATTTGAAGGAGGAATGACCAGAGCAGTTTGAACCATAGTCCATATAATGAATATGCCATCTTATATGTGGAAGAGGAGGAAAAAAGTGGTAATAGCCTGTGCTGTATTGGTGCTCTTTTAATTGAAAGGATTGGGTAGCGTGTTGGTTAAAGAAATAAAGTAGCAACATAAAAAAAGATAAAATTGCTAGGATTGGCTATCGGATTAGTGGCACTATAGAGCATTGGTACATTAACACCACTGACAATGTCAATTCATTATCATTGATGGCTAAATAATCTTAGAAATGCTCAGTGGACCTATTAGTTCCTGAACATAAGCAGCTCATGCTGCATTTCTTCATTAGCTTTAATTGCTATAAATTTTACCTTTTTAAAAATCATGCTTTAAAAGGTGAAGTGATCTTTCAGGAACATTAACTCTGTAATTTTGTCACAAACAGAAGGTCCTGCACTATGTTTTCTTTTCTACAGTAGTTAATATTCTATCCTCTGACTTTTAGAATCTCAGTAATAAGCCCTCTGCTAGTTGTGAGGATAAATTGTGTTTCAAAAGCTTTTGAATCTGCTTGGGCACTTTTTAAAGGTGAAATGTCAACATCATGGTTTGGTCTCAAAATACCACTTTTTTTAAAGACAAATGATTTCAAAATTTTGGTCTTAAAAAAAATGCAAAAGAAAAAGAGACAAAAAACGTATTTTTGGTGTTATTTAGGAAGAATTTGCTGTGTGTCAGTTTTTCAAATGATCCTCATATTTACATGCTACAATGTACACAATATATAATTCAGCTACTTGTTGAAAAAGGCAGTAATTTTGCTGTGTTGTTTTATTTTTTTTTAATTCAAGTTCAGGGTTTGTTTTTCTTCAGCTGCACAGCAGAAACTACATGAGACAGAAATTGGACACCGCTAATGTTTTAACATTTGGAATAAACCGTCTGCTACTCATTGCCTTATCGCAGATGTGTGTTAATTGTTTTCTTTTCCATACTCATGGCTGTAAAATATATCCCATTATTTCAGAGGTAATGTCTATTTTCTGTGGGTATATTTGAATTTCATTTTTGAAAGTCTGTCTCTGAAATTGGCTGATACCCTGGGTTAGGTGAGCAAATCTTGGTTGCCGAGCATTTAATTTTTTTTTTTTCATTTGCCTGGTGAAATGTTGTGAAAAGGCTTATTGTGCACTTTTCAAATTTTATCCCTTAGGTAGGCTATCAAAAAAGCATTGTTCTGCAATTGAGATTTTGAACAGAATTTATAGGCAATGTTTGATTTAAAAAGATGTCTATTATTCCTTTGCCTTTGCTTTTAGAAACAGAATTTTGGGGTATGTAGTTACATATTTCAGGTGAAATTTTACACTTTCTTTCTTTCTTTCTTTCTTTTTTTTTTTTCCCTCTTCTTTATGACCACTTAAAAATTGATTGAAGAGATGGGTATAAGGTAGGTTTGGATTGTTTGGACAATTTTCAGTATTTAAAACATGCACATAAACATTTTTTCCTACCTTCCTACAGATTGAAAGAACATTTGTAGCTTAGTCTTTATTATATTTGTTACACATATAGTATTTAATATATAGTAGTCAAGTGTTTTGAGGACAAAAGTAAGCCTTTCTAGACACAAAGGAATTTGGAGAGGGGTCAAAAAGATTATATTTTTTTCTGTATTTTGCTGGAGTAATTATGTCTTGTAGTTTTTTTGATGTGGTGTTTCCATTTTTTTGTAGTTGTTTGTTTTTGTTATTTTGTTTGTTTAGGTTTTTTGCTTTGTTTTGGTCTTTTGGTGGCTGGAGGTATTAATCTTTATTTACTTTCTGCTCCTTAGTTCTCTATTTGTTTGAAATTCCTTTTCTCAATTAATTCTGGAGATATTATAGGATGTTCTGATAAATAAGTGTTTTGCTAAATTTGGTTATTTCTTAAAGCCTCAAGTAAATAAGCTTTGGGGACAGTTACATTGTCCCAAGCATTGAAATAACCTCACTTCTGCTGCAGTTGTTAATGCTAAGAGTAATTCAGAGATTTGTAAAAAGTTCGGTATTTTAATGACACTGGTTGCTTGGAGAATGTCTAAACAAAACTACTCTCCTATATTGAGCACAGTGACTAATAGATATTTGTTCTTGATAGATAAGGATGTGCTTTAACCAGCTGCATTAAAAAAAAAAGGGCTGTACTCCTGTATGTTATTTCTGAAAAATCTTCTAGATTTTCAGATTTTTTACCTGATTACTATTAATACGGGCTACTTATTGAAAGGCTGCTCTTAAGACTGCCTTCAGTGAGCAAAAAAGATTTATTTATAAATTTATTGGTAAGAGCAGGAAAAACATTGTATTTTCAAGGATGCCTTAATGTACTGTAATGTAAATTAATTATTTATACTTGTGCAGTTTGGGAAATCTTAAATAGAAAGTTGCTACTCTAGTAAAACTATTTTTGTGTGGTATTACCTAGTTTTTGTGCATTAGAAGGGATCTCTGTGTAGATGATTATAATGTCACTTTCTGACCTTTGCAGCTTGAATAATTGTAAATCATTGCTTCATAACGTGTCAGAGAATGTCTGTACTAGGGAATTAAATGGCAGAATATAATAGACCAAATTATTGCCTGTCATGTTTTCAACAACACAGTTAGTATTTGAGTTACACTTAATCATTACGTGCATTAGCAACTTCATTGGAATCCAGCTTCAGGCTGAGCATGAAATACATTACATTATTTAAACCTCTAATGGTAGAAGTCATTTATTTGTGTTGAAGTGTACAACATGCAGAGTTTCATAAAGCAAGGAACACTTGAGAGCTTAATTTATCCAAATCAAAGTCTAAATGCAGATAAACACAAGTGGCAAAAATTAGTAATTTTTATAGTCTGGAAATATTTAAAAATACATGGTTGTGAGTAATTGTAGGCAGCAGGAATAAATTAAAATCACTATTTTTAGTCAGCTCTGAGAATTAAAACTTTTATATCTAAGTAATCAAATGCATCATGAAATTGCATTTTTGAATGAACAATTAATTATACACATCATGCCTACAGATGTGTCCAAACAAAAAATATATGTTTGGTGCAGCTGTTTAGATCAGAGATAATTGCATGTGAAGTGACTGTTCCAGATCCAGCTATTCTTAGCTCTATCTGCGTTTTGCCATTTGCGCCTATCATATACTTGTGACCATGTTTAGTTTAGTAAAGAAAAATGAGGTGAACCTACATAACAGTTTTCCAAACTTGTATATGCTTTAAAAAAATTAGCAAAGAAATGATAGAAAAATATATGAAGTTAAGTAACATATGTGTTATCTTGCCATTTTTTGTTCAGCTGTCTTATCATTTTGTTAGATTTGCAAACCTGACCTTCAGTACATACTCTCTTCTTTTACTATTTAAGAAAACTACTTGAAGTGGAAACAATTTACTTTTATTCAGAAAAGCTCC
>VXBU01018640.1:360523-405565 GCA_013400315.1 Bombycilla garrulus | reverse complement strand
TTAAAAAGCTTTGACCAGCTTTGAACAACTATCAGTCTATTTTTTGTTTGTTTTTGTATTTCAGGCAAACCTCAGCTTCTAAGTACAGAATAGTTAATACCTGGAAAAAACCCAAAATCCAAAAACTTAGCTATATTTCATGGTACACTTCTAAACAAATGTGAGAATATAAGATATCACAAACAGCAAACCAAAAAAAAATTATTTCCAAGAGAACGTACATTATTCACCTCTAGCAGCAAATTGCTGGAAGTCAACACATTTTTGTTTCAGTATCTTCCACAGGCTACAAATTTTTTTGTTCTGATATATTACTTCCTTTTATCAGTTTTAGAGGTGGAAGAATACAAAACAGCCCCTACAAAAGGTTCTGGACCTGTCTTTAGAAGTATCTGTGTTTATTTTAGTGTAAGATAACAAGATCAATTATGGTGATTTGATGTGATATTGAAGATTAGTTTAGATTTCCAAATGAGCTTAAGATACTCAGGAAACCACTTCATTTGAAATTACTGTGCTATTTTCTAACTTTTATCAGTCTTGAAGTTTTTTTACATGCTCAAACCAATAATTTTATTTTTTCTTAGATTTGTAAATTTTGGTCTCAGAGCAACCATTACGATCATAGAGTCTGACTTTCTGCACAGTATGGACTATAAAATTTCCTTCAGTTATTTAATATCTTTCCATGTATTATTTTGATGGCTATTTAAAACTGCTCATGCTACAGGTAGACTAAATAACCATGTCGGATGTTCTCATGCTTCTTTTAAGACTAAAATCAATTGTACCATTTAGATCTCTAAGCATTAGTTACAAAATCTATATAAACTGGATCCAACATGAAGTATGTAAGTTGCTTTTTTACTTGAACTTCTGTTGATCTTTAGTGGTCATGAGCCCAGTGTTGTCATAAAGAGGAGCTATCTTGTTTAGAAGTTCTCTGCAGTTTTGCATGAGATCTGAAGATTGTGTTTAGGTCATAACAGAAATTTCTCCTTTTTTCTTTTTTTTTATTTTTTTTTTTTTTTTACCTCTACTGCATAGCATGAAATGATACAAAACATCTGTATCTGATTACTGTTTAACAGTGAAGTTAACTGTTTAACAGTGAAGTACTGTTTAACAGTGAAGTGTGCCCAGATTTAAGTAATTGCTACTTTATATAAACTTTTATAGATCTTGAAATAAAATAAAAATCTCTGTAGAATACATGAAAAATAAAAAATAAAAATTAGAATCAGAACAAAGCTATAGCAGCTGTGGAAATCTGCTGTAAGAGCATGGATGAGAATCATGCTAGAAAAAGGGAATCTAGACAGCCTGGAGAGATTTAAAGTCATATGTTGTGGTGGGTAAAATAAGAAAGGAATAGATTAATGAGAAAATATCAGATAATGGCAACAGTAGATAAAAATCATGTTTCTGGTTGGAAATAGCAGTATCCCAGGAGCATAGTTTAAAAAAGTTGAAATATGGAGAAAACTTTGAAACACAATTTAGTGAGTTTTATGCAAAATGTAGCATTGTAGGATTTGGGGTTTTGTTCCCCCCAGAGGAAAATTGCAAAGGACTCTGCAAATGTACTGAAGACTGTATTATCTTTGATGTTTTATATGAAATATCTCTCACTAGTAGGTGGAAAATGCTAGAGGTCTTTTCCCCCTGTTTTCCTTTCCTCATAATAAGTAAGAGAAAACTTTTTGCTTTTTAAGAGACTGTCTCCTTTGGGTTACATTTGCAGATAGTGATCTATCTCACCTGAAAAAACCTGCACGCAAAGTGTTCTTGGTGTGCTGACAATTTTCCTGGCAGTACTTATGTATGTGTATTGTACTGCATCTTTTCGAACGAGGAATTATTTTATAACAAGCTAAGTCTTAGCAATTCATATTCTTAGTTTCTTTTTCTCTTTTGCTTGTGTCAGCCTGTAGTAACATGTGATAAGTGCATTTAAGAAAACAATTTGCTTTTCACTGAATGGAAAAGTGATATCTACAGAAATCAGGGATGCACTTGTAAAAAGAATGAAGGTGCATAAAATGAAGCCCAGTGATTCACTTCATGTAGTCAGCAAAAGGCTTAAAAGCATCACACAAGTATCGTGAAAATTTGTTAAAGTTTGTCAAAGAGCACTGAAAATAAAATACTAGTATCAAGTGGGTATTATTGCAACAATTATAGAACAGGTAGTGGAAGGTAAGTACCTTCACACAGCTGGAGAGGAAGCACGCCTTCACCCTCAAGCATCCTTCTGGTCTCTTCCTCATCTTTCTGTACAATCACGCTTTTTCCAGAGATAGCCTTTGCCCTCCTGTGTGCAGGGTGCCATGAACCTGGAAGAAAAATATGAACATAGGGAGATTGTGAATGAAGACAGAATAATTTAGTTGAGCTCCTGGTGATTTAACTTTCAGTATTTTACTTTCTTATTGATAGACCTTAGGCTACAGTACAGCCCATCCAAGCTTACCTGAGTGGATACAAGATCTTTAAGTAGGCAGTTTATGGATCTTGGGAGGACTGAAGAAGAGACTGAATTTTGACACAGACAGAGCTACCTGATTAAAGGCTTTTAAAGGATCAGATATCCCCATAGGGCAGACTGTGTAATATGAATATGTTTTCTGCTTTTGATGTTTGTTTAATGTCATGATCCGCTTTAACATTAAAACAGAAATCTTGATGGTTCAAACGATCTCGTGGTGCAAACAAAATAAGAGGCAAACAAGCAAGGACTATAATTTCAACAAACAATGAAGCACTTTATTGAGTGCTGATCAACTCAGTTATGCAATAGAGGGNCCAGCCAATAGACGCATCTTCCTTGGAGACATCTTGAGAGTCCCTTCAGAGAGTCACAGTTTTTAAGTCTTTTTCCAAGGTGAGTGGCCTCTGGCCAAAAGGCAGAGAGATTTACGGCCTATTGTGAGCAGGCCCATAACAACATCAGGTTTGTGCTGTATGTGGCACTAAACACACGTGCTATACCATGGCAGTGTACACTGTACCTACAGCTGCCCCATCAGGTTTGTGCTGTATTGTACGCGCTGAACCATGGCAGTTGTTCTGCCCAAAGCACTGTGCCGCAGCAGCAAACATCTCCCCACTCAGCCAGGCCAGGGTCTGACTTGTGGGGTCTGTCCCAGTTTCTGTCCTGAGGATCGGGAGACAAAACGAGATCCTCGGGCCAATCCTTACAGTTATCAATAGATTTTTTTTTCATGCAATTTTTTTTGGTAATTTTTCTTTTTTAAAAGCATGATCATCCACCCTGTCATAAAAAAAATATTATGTGATACTTAGTTATATGGAAAAGGAATTTTCTCCCATGTGCTGATGGCAGTGTGAATAAATCATCCAACTAAAATTTTGCAGAGAAAAAAAATGTAGGAAATAGCAATGAGAATTCCCAAACTAGGAGTGGTTCCCAAGGGATTTGCAGAAGTAATATTATTTGGCCCATTTAAAACTTGGTAAACATCATCTCTCAACCATTCTTGAGGGAAAGTGATCCTCGTATAGAAAGGACTTATATTGTTCAGTCTTCTAATACTTTAATAAAAGCCAAAGACAACTGAAGTTAATGACAATATAATACTGAAATGCTTTTTTCTCTTTAGAGAAATGAAAAAGCATAGAAAACATTTTTACCTTCAGCAGAGTTTATTGATATTTTTATGTCCCAAATGCCTCTGATTTATTTTTTAATTAAAGATATTGGTTTATGAGAATGGGCAGAAATTGATTTTTAATCAAACAGTTATAGCAGTAGAGGGTAATTTAGGAAGAAATCTGTAAAATTCCGTGCCTCAGGTAAAGGGATACCCATTCCAATTTATTCAATAAAACAAAATAATAATAATAAACAAATTCTAGATTTTTTTTCTCTTTTTGGTATTGTCCCCTTTATTGGGGAAAAGGGTTTCACAAATATCTTTTTAATCTTGTCTATTATTAAGTTTGCTCATTTCAGTAGTAATTCCTTTAATCTTTTTAAATTAAAGGGACAGATTCCTATGTTCACAACAATAATTGGAAATTTTGCTCTGCATTGGAAGATGCATAGATAGAATATTCTGATTTTAAACCTTTATGTAGGATAAAATTATCAAAACTTTTTTTTTTTGCTTGGAAGAAAGTGGAAACTAAAATACCATTTGATATATATATTTCTACAAGTAATTCTTGAGAAACTGTTCATTGTTTGAACAGACTCAGTGCCACCTGGATGTTTTAAGTTTTGACCAAATGCATACTTTTGATTAATGAGAGTTGATGGAGTAGTTCACAAAGAATGTTTCTGACATGATACGTTCTTGTTGCTATTGGCCCTGAAATCACTCTTGCTACAAAGTTTGTCCTAGAACTAGTTAAAGATTATAACTGGTAACAAAATAATGCTGCCAGTTGACTCCATCGAATTTAAAACAAATGTCTGAAATGTTGAAGTTCCTCTATATTGTATAGAAAAAAACCCTGACAAAGAAGTCTTTTCCTTTTTTTCTTTTTTTTGCTAACAATGGTAAATTTAAACACTTTTAATAGACACTTGTATTACAGAAAAGGCTTGGGCTCACCACAACCTAGCATGGTTTTTTTCCAGAGTATCTTAAATTACTTTCTGAATCAATACAAACTTCATTTCACCCCTCCCATTTTCTAGGGATACTGAAAATGTTATAGTGAATTTAAAACTCTTAGAAATACTTATTTGTTGGAATATTCATACTTCCTTTTTTCACCTTGAGTACAATAGCACGTAAGCACCCATATATGTTGCAGAAGGATAAATCTACGTATCCATTTGAATGAAAGTAAAGATGCCTTAGTAGAATGCTGCAGTCATGATCTTATGCAGTTGTCAGTGATTCAAGAGCTTCTTGTGATTCTTTATGTCAGAAAATTAAAAAATTGTGATCATATATGGCAATTAAATAAAAAAATAAATTACAGAATTTGTCCAAATCTTTATTGCATTAAAATGCAATAAAACAAACTGTGCCAGTGGTTCTTTTTTGCATGTGTCAAAAAATCTTAATTTTGCTATAAAATTCAACCTCAAAATTTTTGAAGTTTATTCTGTGTGACAATGGGTATCCTTGCAAGCATAGGACAAAAATATAATATAGAACTTTTTTTAGTGATAACACATTTTTTGTATCAAGACAGAATGCCAATTTAGTGTGTCACAATGGACAAAAAGATAGTATCATCTCTGTTTATTATATAGCACCTATATAATTTAGTGTTGGTTGCAATTCTGACTTTCTTCACCGCTTAATTCTCAGCTTTCTGAAATTTGATTCTCCCTTGTACCTCTACCCACACACATGGAAAAATTTCGAGACCAGGTCCACAGGCAAGCTTTGAATCATATCATCAAAAACCAATATATACACAACATATTCATGTTGTTCATGAATTAAGAAGCAATGTATTTATTGCTTTATTAATAATCTGAGAGGAGGAATTTTCCCCTTGGGAGCAATGATGCTCCTGAAGATTATCCCCATAAGGATACTCACACCAATTAGGGTGTAAGGTTAGGTTTCTAGCCTGGTTTTCTATCTCTACCAAGTTTGTACTTGAGTTCTATTAGTTAACATTTTCCTTGACAATAAATAAACAATTCAGCCAGTAAACCACTGCACTATATTTTATGTTACTGGTTTAGTAGGTCGGAAACTAGGAAGAACTTGTATGCACTGACTACAAATATCAGCATGCTTTTTCTAAGAATGCTCTCCTTCTCTTCAAATTCTTTGTACCAGAGGTTATGTAGCCAGTTAAAATGTTTTTGAATTCCTGCAGATAAGGATAGAGTAGTTTACCTTATAGACCTAGACATTGCAAAAAAATGCTGTTAAAACCATGTTGGTTCTCAGAAGAGGTGTGATAATCTTGTCAGCAAGAAATAGAAGGTGTTACTTACTTCTCTTGGGAGGTCTGTGGACAGAGATGTGTTCACTCTCAATTATATTATTTGAGCACTTGAAAAGAGGATACATAACCTCAGCACAAATTGAGCACTGTGTGATAAGCAGCCTTCATTATTTCTTTTCCTTGCTTGGGCATGTTTGCACTGTTTGGTTTAACCATCTGTAGTCAACAGGCTCTTCATTTAAAGAAGCATCTTAGGATCATCTGTATGAAATTATTAGACAGATATGCAGAGCTTTAAGTTAGTGGTTGCTCTAGATGCAGCACATGACAGCTCCAAATATTGCCAATGGTTGCTTAATATGTTGAATATATCTCAGGTAATCATTGACTAATTAACTGACATCCCTACCAAGCTAAAATCATTATTAGACAATTTATAAAGTAACTGAAAAGCTGCTCTGATCATTGAAATGGACCTTGTAATAGTAGAGCACTATTATTTCTGCACTTTTTGTGGAAAGTGAAAACCACAAAAATTACATAAATAAATTTACATTTTCTTTGTCAAGTTTCTTATCCCACTTATTTGCTGTAATTTTGTGGCTGTCCCATTTTCACAAATTAATATTTCAGGATCTGCTACATACCACAAGAGCTATTAGGATAGACTGAAGAGTTCTGTATTTCTTCAGCTGAGATTATACAGGTAACCTGTGTTGAGAAACTCCTAATCTGGTGGTTCTTCTATACATTTCTTTTTTTTCAGTCAAAGTTTGCTTCTGATTTTTAGGTAGTATTCGACCATCACATTCAGTAAGC
Organism: Bombycilla garrulus; assembly: GCA_013400315.1. Classification (NCBI taxonomy): domain Eukaryota; kingdom Metazoa; phylum Chordata; class Aves; order Passeriformes; family Bombycillidae; genus Bombycilla; species Bombycilla garrulus. The sequence goes on along the minus strand of VXBU01018640.1, from coordinate 398,860 downwards.
TCACACTTCCATTAGTTTTACTAGGAGTATTTTAACAAGGATATAGGTTTGTTAAGAAAGACCTGTATAATGATAGATGGTGATGCCTAAATTAGACAGCTTTAGCAGTTTTCCAGGTCGTTAGCCCCATTTCCAAAACATGGAGTGAAACACACTTTTTAAAAAGGTTTCAATTGCTCAACCTGCAGGACTATAGTTGAAATAGTGGCATAAGCACATGTGGTAATTTTCAGTGCAAATTAGAGCACTGGTTTTGGCCTGGCTTTGACAAGTATTACTGAACTCTAAGATGCCAAACCATAAATTCCCATGAGCAATATTAATGCTGTTCTGTAGGTTGAGTTGACTTCCACAGCTGCTTGCTAACTTGCCCCTCAGCAGGATGGTGGAGATAATTGGAAGAGAAAAACCTGAACACTTTTGTGATAGATAAAGACAGTTTAATAAGTGAAATAAAGCCACACACATAAGTAAAGTGAAACAAGAAATTAATTCATTGTTTCGCATCACCAGGCAAATTTATCCGCATACTCACAGACTTCAGACAAGTCTGAGCCAAGGTCCAGATGCAGTCTTTGAAATATATCATTAAGATACACATGGTTGCTGACAAATTCCTGAAGAATTAATACTTCCATGGAAGCATGTATAAAGGTTACTTGGGAAAACAAACACCATAACCACAAATATGTCTCTTTCCTTATCCTTTCCCTGGGATATTTTTGCTGAATCCAACATCATATGGCATAGGAGGTCAGGATGTCTCTCTGGCCATTCATATAAGTTGTGAGCCTTCNTTTTTTTTGCTTAAAACTTTTTTTTTTTTCTAGTGAAAGGAGGAAGAGAAGGAAAAAGAAGAGGAATAGTGTGCTCAGAAAACAGTACAGGTTACTCAGGAGTGTATAAAGCTAGTTCATGTACTACCAGGTTATGCACTTAGCAAAGGGTCAGAAATGGTGCTAGAACCTATTGATTAGTAGGAATAGCAACTAGAAATCAAACAAGGAATCAATGTTTAGCCAAAAAGGTGAAGAAGACCTTCCTTAAATACAATTAGAGCAAAATAGATTAGTGTTTTCATATTTATCTTTGTTGTGCACTATATTCAAGAAATATTGTTCATTATATATAGTTTATATATATAGATAATGAAATTGTTATTATCTATGCATGTATTTACTGAAAAAAATGTTTACTCTATTGTATTACTATGCACTTCTAATCAGTGCAGCAGATATAGCATGGCAAAAGAATAATAAATATATTCTTACATAAGAAAATAAATGTTAGTCAGGAAAACTAAATGAAATTAACTTACTTTTATATTTTTCCTTTTTTTTTTTTTTTTTTTAACAAGGACTTATGGCAATACAGAGAAACTAAAACTTCTTTAAACATATTTAATGTTGAAGCCCTTCTGAAATTCTTAATGTGATTTCCAAGTATTCAGGAAAATTAGGCATTCAGAATTTGGTTTTATGTCCTTGGGGAAAGAAATTAATAGACATAAAAGATTTTCTATCTTAATCTATATATTTCTAATATGTACATAGTCCTTGTCATTGCTTTAAGCATTAATGAATATTAAACAGCAGTGCAATTACAATTTGCAGAACCAGCCTTCTGGGACTTAAGTAGCCATGAATAAAGCCTAGACCCTCCTTCTCAGAAGCTCTAAGCTGCATCTTTGACTGCTATAGGTCATATGCTGCTGCAGCTGGCCACTGGCTCAGTGTCTGTCCGTACAAAGTTCATACCTTAAGTTCCTCTCCTCAGTCACCCATCCTTGGTCTCTAATTCCAAACCTCTGTCAGCAGGACCAGCAATCTCAGCATTCTGGTCATTTTCTCCCTTCCATATCCTTATTACATTTTCACCCTTTCTCAAAGCTTGAAAGTTAAAGTCTGTCAAGTTTAAAAAGGAAAGAAAGGAAGCAAGGAAAAAATAAAAATAAAAAAATAAAAAAAGGAAAAAAGGAAAAAAGAAAAAAATTACAGGAAAAAGAAAAAAAGGAAAAGAAAAAGAAAAAGAAAAAGAAAAAGAAAAAGAAAAAGAAAAAGAAAAAGAAAAAGAAAAAGAAAAAGAAAAAGAAAAAGAAAAAGAAAAAGAAAAAGAAAAAGAAAAAGAAAAAGAAAAAGAAAAAGAAAGAGAAAAAGAAAAAGAAAAAGAAAAAGAAAAAGAAAAAGAAAAAGAAAAAAGAAAAAAGAAAAAAGAAAAAGAAAAAGAAAAAGAAAAAGAAAAAAAAAAAAAAAAAGGGAAAAAGGCAAGTAACTCTTTGGGTAAGCTTTTTACTTGCTTTTCTACCTCATTTGTATTCCCCTGCTCCCCATATCCTAGTACAGATAATTTTAAGGCCTTCCAAGTACTAGAAATCATGGCATCTTCATAACAGACAGAAAGACAACTATAGTAAGCTGCCTTCCTCCTAGCTTGGACAAATGACTGCCAGACACTATAGTAAATTCAGCACATAGAAGTATACAGAGAATACTGACCTATGTAAAATCACACAAATATCAGCCTTATGTGACCCTGACTACCTCTGGTAATTGAAGCTTAAAAATGAATTTGATCCCTTCTGTTTTGCTGTACGTTTTTCAGTGTATAGGAATCACCCCTCTGATTTATAGAAACAATGTAATTTCTGTGGTTTGTTTATGCTTGCATTTTCTCTGCAGGCAATTTCAGGTAGGTACACTTCATTGTGCACATCCCATTGTGGCAATGGCTCATGGACCATGTGGAGAAGAGTGGTGTCCCTCAGAGGTCTACACTGGGGCCAGTTCTGTTCAGTACCTTTGTTGGCACATGGACAGTGGGAATGAGTGCACCCTCATCAGATTTGCTGGTGACACCAAGCTGTGTGTTGCCGTCAACAGGCTGGAGGGAATGGAGGACATGCAGAGGGACCTGAACAGGCTTGAGAGGTACACCTGTGTGAACCTTATGAAGTTCAACGAAGTGAAGTACAAGGTCCTAAACCCGGCCTGTGGCAATCCCAGGCACACTTACATGTTTGGTGGAAAGCGCCCCACAGAGCGAGATCTGGGGGATGATGGATGATTAAAAACTCACCATGAAGCAGCAGTGTGTGCTCACAGAACAAAAAGCCAATTAAATCCTTGTTTGCATGTGAAGGAGTGAGGCCAGCAGATTCTTCTGATGAGACCTCAGCTGGAGTACTGGGTACAGTTCTGGTGCCCCCAGCATAAGAAGGCTATGGAACAGTTGAGCAAGTCCAGAGGGGGATCAGGAAAAAGATGAGTGCTGGAGCACCTTCCATAAAAACACAGGCTTAGAAAGGTGGAGCTGTTCCACCTGGAGAAGAGAAGGTTGTGTGGAAACCTCACAGCAACCTTCCAATGTCTAAAGGGGACTTACAGAGACGCCAGAGAGGGACTCTTCATCAGGAATTGTAGTTATAGAGCAGAGAGTAATGGGTACAAATTGAAAGAGTGGACATTTAGGTTAGATATTAGGAAGAAACTCTTTATTTTTGAGGTGGTGAGACTGGAACAGGCTGGCCAGGGAGGTTGTGTATGTCCCAGTCTTGGAAGTATTCACAGCTGCATTGGAAAAAACCTTGAGCAACCTGTTCTAGTGAGAGATGTCCCTGCCCATAACAGGGAGGGGTTGGAACTAGATGATGCTTGAGGTCCATTCTATTCCCTGGACCTTCCCTTAACATTCTACGATTTTATGATTAATTTTCATCCTTGTTGTTTATTACTTTGGAAAGTGTAGTTTACCAACCCTGACAATATATGATTCCCTTTTTAAAGTTATATCTATTTTCTTGTTAGCCTAGTTATTGGTTATAGCAGATGAACTATTTGATCTTTAATTAGTACACCTTTAACTGCTCAAATTCACACATCTTAGTTTTACCATATTAAAGAGCTAATCTACCCAGTAAGTAAGGGTCCTTTAAAGAGGAGATATTGCTAATGGCATACACATATTTCACAGTTTTGATAGATGATATAGCAATTTATTATATGCTTTCATACCCCCACTGAAATATAACATAGGTTTCTGGTGGTTGTGAATCTGCCAAAATAGCCAGGACTTTATAAATTCAAACACCTCCAGACTTAAAAAAAAAAAAAAATTGAAAATGTTTTAACTACCTCTTCCATTACTCTACTCATTTTATTTCAGAAATAAAGAATGTTCTTGCTCATTTCTATGACATTTAAATTAACTTTTTGACCTTGATTCCAGAGAAAATTTATTTAAAATTATTTATATTTGTGAGTTCAGAGTGAATTACATGATCAATTTTCATGGTAGTAGCATGTTAACTGCTTCTGGAGATGTCAGATCAAAAGAAAACATACATCTTTGTTTATAAAAATTGTGATTTCTTTGTAGAGATTCTTCTTCCTGTAAGTAAGGAGTAATAAATATTTGTGAAATCATGTACTGTTTATATGAAATTTTGCTCAGAAATGTTTACAGAACTGGATGTATCTAAGTGGGAGAAAGATTTGGCTTATCTGATTAAATTTTCACTTTAGAAAAACAAATTATCTACTATATATAACTCAATTACCTTAGAAAACTCAAGGTCACAAAACTGATGCTAACAATGTGTTATGGTCAGTACTCTCTGCCTTCTCTCCAGTGTTAAATTACATCCAAATCATAGACTGTGAAAGAACCCAGACTTCCATGATTTTAAATAATTGACTATAGGGATTTATAATTTAATTTCCAGTTATTTATCCATCCAGTTATTTTATCTAGATCTATTTCTGACCTAGACCTATTTAAATATTTCTAGATCTCTTTTACCAATTGTTATCCTACATATCTATAGACAAAAAGACATACATGAATATAAATAAATATCTATATCATCTATATGTATCTATATATCTATATATCTATATCTATATCTATATATGAAGTCGACCTTATAAGAAGAATATTACTTTCTAGTTATCAGATTTATAGGTAAGCATATGGGTCTGTTTCTTTAACAAAGATATTCTACTGATATTTATTGGCTCATAATTTCAAAAACACTGTTTTAAAAACAATTAGAACTTTTGAACAGATCATGTGTCAACATATTTTTAAAACTCTGTTGCTATATGTTATGATCTAGATTTGTAGTGAATTGGTTTTAAGATTTACTGCAAATATCTGAAGTAAATATACTATTGAAATTAGCTATTAATGCATTTGAAGTTAACATGCACCATCATCTGTTATTATATATGCATTTCCTCAATTTTGTAAATGAAGCATACTTTTCTAATGCTGCTAATAGCTTCCATTTAGTGACTGACAAGACAAAGCTGCTACTGGAGGCAGAGAAAACACAGTAAGTGGTGTTGTCAGCGCCCCAGAGGTAAATAAATCCTGCCTTTTCCATGATCTGACCTTTAGGCTGATTACGGGTATGGTTATCTTTGCCAGAAGCACACAAGATAGATTAAACCAAGCAGCCTTCTTAATACTGATTAAACCTGATGGAAGTAGGTTTGTTTAGTCCTAGGGAATGCAGCAAAAATACTGGCCTTATCATCTGAGCAATTTTTAAAGTTATTTTTTATGTGAGCAAGGAAGTGCTTGTGGTTTGACTGGTCACAGTGTGAGAAATGCCAGTTTTGTTTATATTTTAAATTGGCTCTTGCTTTCATGTTTGTACATAATCCTTGTGATGGGGGTTTTGAATGACATACCCAGAGCATTTAAAAAAGTGTTAGAACACTCAGATTTTGATTTTGATTTTTTTTTTTTTTTTAAAGGACTGGCTGCCAGACTTGCTTGTCTTTAATCAAAGCTCTTCCTTTAATTGAAGATGGTTTGCAAGATGCCTGGCAGTTTCACAAAATACAGTAAAACTGATTCTGTGCCAAGCAGACCTGAACAATGCAGTAAAAACCCTCCAGCCTCATCTTCCCGTTCTGTGAGTGAATGATGCTGAGGTTAGGAAATGATTGAACAGGGTAAGATGCGTTATGTCTCAAGCATATGTAAATAATTTGGGAGACAGCCTAAAGAGGACTGGATCATTTTCATATGAATCCTGTTCTCCCCAAAGAGATGCAAACAGCATGCATGGAATATTACTAAAGGGAATAAAGCGCAGGGGGATGGGAAGAGACAGCTAGAGCTGCCGGTGAAGAAGCACGAAGTCTAAGGAAGACCAGAAGAGACAAGTCATCTCCAAGAAGAGCAACAGCATAAGCAACACGTGTACTGTTTCAGCAGCAGCTGGGAAGTCGGCCTGGGAACAAGACAGATTTGAATGGCAGGGGATTAGTGTTGTCAGATGGATGGACAAGAGGATGCAATGACAAGTTGTCTGCCACCCAGGCTGATCGAAGTCAGCATTGTGATGGAATGCAAGCCATATGGCCAAACTGTATTCTTGTTTTGTCAGTACTTGCACACTTACAGCTCTACTGACAGGTGCCATATGAACGTAATGAAGCAGGGCACTGCGGGCCCCACACATCCCATCAATGTGATTAACAGTGCTCCTTGGGATTACATACCCATACACAGTTAGGTGTTCTGCAGTAAAAGAAATCTTGCTGATTGGGTTCTTTCTCAATTCCCCTTCATCTTGTTGAAATTCTGTGGCAATGTTCTATTGCCACGTAGCTGAATCTTGAATGCCTCTGTGCCCTTCTTTACCCCTCTACCCTTTCTCTCTCTGCCCTATACTGCCTTGATATTTTCAGTTCTTCATTGGACAGTTCTATCTCCTGCTCTACTTTTATCTCTGATGTCTTCTTAAGACATATTTATAGTATTTTTAAACACATATTTTTTTACTTACAAAAGGAATCAAATACAGCACTAAATTTTTCTGTAAACTGCCCTGCTCAACCATCTTCATTTGGCCCCCTATACCTGTAGTATTTGAAATCCTGTTAAATCTGTGGGGTTTTTCCCATAGGAGTTGACACATGCATGTATCTATGAAAGTAATAATTTCAGGCATAGAGATACTAACTGGGACCGCCTCAAACAGTGAAAGGGATGAGTAAATGCAGATCTCTCTGCAAAGCTAAATGTGATTATAGTACATGACTAAGTCTGAAGAAGGTAGATTTGTACTAAATGAAAGAGAGGAGGCAATTTTAAGTTCTAGGGAAGGCAAAAAACCTCAGTGCTGCCTGTTTATTTTTCTCTGTGCCAGCTAAAAGTTGTGGACCCTGAAGAGAAGGCAAGTCACTGTAAATGGGACATTGATAATCCAGGAAACCACTGGTAGTCCAATCAAGACCACCAGTCTGAATAAAAAATCAGACAGAAATAGTACACAATTCTAAGGGAAAATAATTTTTAATTTGAATTCAAGTTTATTTATATTGAAAACCTGATTACATGAGTCAGACACATTCATTCAGAATATATAAAGTTGTCATGTATGATCACTCGAAAAAACTGGAATCTGAAGGAATATATATTTGCACAAACTTTAACCATGGAAAAAACTTGGCCAAGAATTATTGACAAAGTAGATTGCTGAATAACAAACAAATATAGAGAAGCTGCACTCTATTTTATAAATCATTAATTAGAGAAAAATGTGGAAATATTTTTCTGTTGTGAATTGTTTCCTAGAATCCAATTAGAGTGGCTTATGATACTTGATGATTATTTAAAAGGCCAGTTAAGAGTGCTCTAGAGGGTAGGCTTTTCATAAGCACAGCAGCTCAGGTCCCAAAAGCTCTAAAATACTCCCATGTCTATAACTTTGACAGTTTTCTGTTCAAAATATGATCCTGTATATAGCTAGACTGTTTTCAACAGATCTAGAGATTTAAGCAAAGTGAATTATAGTAATAGAGAACTTTCTTGATACTGCCATGTACATGTACATCTTCATACTGACATGTCAGCTGTTGTGTGCAGTTTGCATGCAACATGGGTTTAATGCTTCATATAATGAAAGCTGTGGGGGGGAGGGGTTGGAATTTGTTTGATTCCCTTTGGGATTTTCTGGTTTTTTTTGCCTTTTTTATTTTTTTTTAATTTTTATTTTATTTAGTTTTAGTTTTTTGGGGGTTTTTTTTGATTGTTTTTGCTTTGTTGCTTTTTTTGTTGGGTTTGGGATTTTGGGGTTTGTTTTTTTTTATTATTTTTGGTTTGTTGATTTTTTTTCCCCGCACTGCTCACAGCTGACCCATCCTTGGGCATTCGTCTGAGCATCTCATCTACAGAGATGACTTTTTTTCCCCTTTGTTGCGTTCCTGTCGTGTTCAGCCCTGAAGAAAACAAAACCAAAAAAAAAAATCAGGAAAAACACTAACAGAACTTCAACTTCAGCAAATAAGCCAAAGAATGACAAATGCCTTATGACAACTAAGATGTTCCTCTTTTTAAGAACACAGTAGCTATACTTCAGGCATGAAGACTTGGCAGTAAATTCAGCATTTGGAAACCTACTGAAGACAGGGTACTTCTTAGTTTCAAAAAATAATTTCAAGAAAACTAAATAATTCTTTTTTATTTGCAAAAATGTTTTGAAGGATTGCTTCATTTTTTGTGTCATCACCAGCATACAAAAGAAAAGAATAAGTATTTTTTTGTTAATCAGTTCTAGGCAATCTCATTGATAAAGACAAGGTGAAAAGGCTTCTCACTGATACCTATTAAACTGTTCTCTTGAATCATATTAACAGAATATGGACTATGAAGAATGTGGAGAGTAACAGTCTGTATACTATACGGCACAGCAGAATGTAGCAGTCAGAGGTCATGTGAGACAACAGGAAAGCAAAACATCCTTAAAAGTAAACCTTCCAAAATTACAACAGGTTTTAGAGAGAAATATTTTTTCAAATATGTATATGGTGGGAAGTACATATGTGTGTATTCAGAAGCAGGCTGATTTTGAAGACTCACTGTGTGAAGAATAGAAGAATAATATAATTAACATTTTGATGTGTGTGTAATTGTACAATTGACTTTAAGCTTCATTTTATAATAGTGATAATACACTTGGGACTCGTTATAGGACAAAAAGCATTGCCTGAAAAAAAGTGTAATGTAAGAAAAGGCACGATAAGTTCATTCTAAAGAGCTGCATGCCCAAAATTACTCAGCTTTTTTGTTATTTATGTTATGTATATAAATCTTAGGTCTTCACAATAATACAACATTGAAATTTAAAGAATGAAGATTAAATATATGGTGAAAGGAATATATGCTTATAGTTTAAAAATGATCTGTATGTTTTAAGGACTGTTTGCTCCACGTGCGTTTTAACTTTACAAAATATTGTAAAGTCTTAAAAGACTGTTTTATCTGAACAGACTTCAGAAGAAAAAAAGAAAGCTGATAGTAAATTATAGGAAGGTTGCTATATTTTTAGTGAATCAGGCTAATTAGTCTGAAATGTTTCTTGGAAGAATTAGTATTCCCAATGAAGCTTAGTGACAAATATTTCAGTATTAAAGGAGATTTCGAAAGCATATAGGGAAACATATGGGAAACAATACAAAGCGAACTTTTAAAGGAAAAAAACTAGAAATAAAAGTTTAAAGAGAAGGACAGTTATCAACCATACACACTAATTGTAGTGGATTGACACTAGTGGTTTGTCAATCCTTAATGCAAAGTGTCTGAGAAACCTAAATAATATATATGTTTGTGACTCCCTGAGTTGGTATGGGTAGTACAAAAAGGACAGTGTGATGTTTAACAGGAAATTGGAAACCGTAGGGAGTAAATAAAGATTGTTTCAGTTTCTTGGACTCGAAAAGTGGCACCTTTGTGTGATTATGATGGGCTTCAACTAGGTCAGTGGCAGTTTCAGCTGAAGCTCTTCCATGGCAAGGATACTTTCAGAAACAGGAAGGAATGGCTGTCAGCATCATCAGCAGTCACCAGCCATGACATACAGGCAGAGCTGGAGTGACTCTGAATCATTAAAGTCAAAAAGTCAGAAGACATTTTTAGAGCCTAGAAGAAAGAAATTTCTGATTGAGCATCTACCCCACTTACCTGTTCAACACGAAAATCAGCCAAACAATATTCCTTCCGCAGGCAGACTGAATAGAAAGAAGTATAAAACAATAGAAATTAAAGCAGATTATAATCCTCATTCTATTATTATTACCAATACAGCCATCATTATTACATTTACCACCATCAATTATTATAATAGAATACTTTATTTGGGGATTTATTTCATTTTCACATTTCTGGAGGCTGAAATAGTTAAATGAAGCAGGAAGATTGCCAGGTAACCAAAGCAAAGCAATTAAGAGACAGTTGACAGAAGTAAAATTTAAGCATTACTGAATCAATGGCAAAACAAAAAATTAAAATGGTTAAAACTGTAAATAGCAGAATGTTGTGTTTAAAGGACTTCAATCCCTAAATTGTAAAACCATGGAAGTGAATCTGAGTTGAATTTTCAAAACTGATGACAGTAATAGTCCTTGTCATTTACATTTCAAGTACGTCAAAGTATGTGTGTTGATCTTTCATAGTACAAGTTCATTAGTCTTTTTCAGTGCTATTGTTCCATTTTTTCCAAGACGTACTTGACCTCTGTCTCTCTGGTTCCTCATTAGATTTTCTTTATGTGTCAATTTCTCTTACTGGCTGATGACTATTTTAATATTTAATTTTTAAGAAATTCTCCTTGAAAGATGGAGCATAAAAATATCTGTCACTGCTCTGGAGGTCATGAGAACACACAGCCTTTATGGAAGGCAAAGGTCATGCAGTTTCCAGAAAAGGGACAAGGAGTAAGGTTCATGAAATATGTGCTTTAGAGTCCCCATTTTTGAGGCTCATCATTCACTTCAGGGAGAGTATTTTTCATTTGCCTTCTCGTTGCAGTCAAATTCTGTGAATAAGTCCATCTACATTATTCACATAATAAAAAGCAAGCAAACTAACAAGCTGAAAGGCTTTTTTTGGAAGGAATGTAGAGAAAAAAATTAATCTTTACACTTGCGTTATTCCAAAACTACTTCAAAATAATGTAAGAATTTGTACTTGTACTTTTTTATCTACTTTATTCTCTACCAGACTCTTTTGCTAATTTTGAAATTATCAAGATGGTGATCTAATTCCTTCATGCATAGTGGACCAAGTTCCCCTTGCTCATTTTATTCATAAAGTCAGCAACATTGCCCCAGTAAGAAAATCTTGGTGGAAGTAAGATGGATTTATATGACATAGGTGTCTCAATACCTTGAAAAGAGAAAATAGAGATTGGGAATCATATTTGTAGGAATAAATTGGTTTCTGCTGCTGCAGAGCTGGTAGATATTTCCCCTTTATTTCTGACACTCAGCTAGACCTTGAAATAAAAAAATAAATGAGCACCTCTCTAGTAGTTAAATGTTTTAACAGAAATTTAAAGAGGAAGTGAGAAATGCTAATGTGTGTCTACTTAGAACAGCCAGACTGAAAAGGAAAGAAGCTCCTCAAACCTTAAGGAGAGAGAAAACCAGAAAATAGGAGGGATGATAATATGTCTATATAGACATCATGCATACATTTTCCCAGCTCACCATTAGAGAGAGAAAAAATGTCTTGTGACAGAACAAAGAAGAGGTATTGACAGCAGAAAAATAAGAAAGAAACCATGTTGAGGGACATGTACAATCCCTCCCAGAATGGCGCACAGCAGTGCTAATGTGCTTGGGCTCAAAAATATCAGTGAAGCCTGAATATTACTTGTGGTGGAGTTTCAGACAAAGCACAGCTCTGTCAGCCATACTGAAGTACTGCCTAGCTAAACTTTATGACTGCCCTCTTGCAAAATGTGCAAATGCATGGATCATTCATGTATTAATAAAGTTGTACATTTTGGTACCATGATACACCAGATACAGTCAAAAGGACTTATTTGGGATCCAAAATACTCTTGTTCATGGACCAGAGTTTGTTTCTGAGTAAAGGTTATTGCTTTGCATATATACTCAGAGCATAGGCAGAAGGAGCATTCAGGAGTTAGTAATGGAGCATCATCTGACTGAGTACTCTTGCATGAGCTTTATCAAAATAACTAACTGGCAAGGAATCATTAAGCCATGGTCTATGTCTGTGCACAGATACTGTTGCCATTGATGATTCCTGTATGTCAAGGGCTACTGGTTCGCAGTCTCTCTAATTTCCAAGCTCCTTCCAAGACTTCTGCTGTATGAAAATAAATATTGATTTTTCTGTTTTTGATTTTACTGTTATCAGTCCAAATGTGAGGTAGTGTGATGTTGTGGCATTCTGTACATCACATCTGCTAAATGAGATTTGTAAAAGGAAATAGTTCATGAACAGGCCTGAACTTGTTGTCCTTATTAATGTCTATGAACTTACTGAATGATCTCATATGCTTTCTTGCTTTCTAAATATCAGAAAAAGGACAATTTCTGTTCTGAAATACTTACTTTTTTAATGTGATTTTTGCTCAGTAATGTTAATTATTCCACTATCAATACTCCTTGTCATCAGGCTGCCCACTAGTCATGCCTGCTGCTCACTATTTATCTGATGTTTTTCTTAATTTTATTTTTATAAACAATTATAGTTTGTTTCTAATGTGAACATATTTCTAATAAGCTTAAGAACTGTAAGAAATGTCATTCAGTTTATAAATATCTGTCTCAATTTTTTTTCAGTTTTCTCAGTGTTCCTCGCTGTCTTTGGCAAAAGCTGTTGACTATTCCCAAAGCTGTGCTGACATTGCCAATGATGGTAGCATAAAACTCCAACATGGAAATAAAAAAACCCATGACTCTCCCTGTGTTTTATTTCATTTGGAAATCAGGGAGATAGTAGCAGGGTAGGAAATCAATGAATGCCAAATGGAGGAAAACAATGGGACTCAGGGGGGAAATATTTTGCAGTTTAATTGTAGACATTAGGACTGAAGAGATTAAAACCATTAGGTACTGAAGAACTGAAATCTATGGGAGTAAAGGGCAATCAGCAACTCCCTGAGCTATTCACCATTTCTAGTAATAAGACCACAAAACAGTGCTGATGCTTTAGGCTGACCTCTCGTGCTCTGGGAAAAGGCAGCTCTACCAGTACTGCAGAATAAATTGAAGTAACTACAGTTGTGGTCTCAGGATTTCCTAAAGCAATCACTTATTTTGCAGAGAAATACACTACTAATAACTTAGGATTAGGAGTAATATATGCTGAATTTTTCTCTCATTGGTATTTTTGATATTTTTATTTCAGAAATGCATCATGTTTCTCCTTTAAACCCTCAGATTGTCAGTAAATTGGATCTCCTTGTAGCAGAGAAAAAGCTAAAAATGGAAGACAGCCATCATTTACCTAGCAAAATAATATACAATGTAACCACTAGATATTTTAATTTTCAATTTCTTCAAAGCTTCATTGAGGCTTTAAATTACAACAAATTCAAGACCAATTCAGACAACCCTGACCAAACAACATAGGGATTTAAAGAACAAATAAATAAATAAAACATGTTCTACTAAAGATTTTGCTAAAAAGAATATAAAGTATAAATTATGCATCTATGCTGTCTTGAAAATGTTCACCACAGATAACTGTAGCTACCCCTCCTACTTTTCTCCTAGGAATGCCTAAGGCAGAACTCCTGTCTTCTTTCCTAGGTCCTGACAGAAAGCCCAGGTACTTCTTTTCTCTATTTATTGTAAAGTGCTCAGGAATAATGGAACAGTAAAATACAATCTGATGAAACTGAACATCACAGGCCATTTAAAATATTTCCTTGATAGACAAAGAGGGATGTTGTACTGGTACCATTGAAAGGAAAGAAATATACAAGACTAAACCAAAAAAAAAAAAATTATAGTTAGCTATAGTTGAAAGACTTTGCAACAGAAAGAACAATTATTTTTATTTATACTGCTTTCTTAGTTAATATAGATTATTTTCAGATGTAAAAACAAAATTACACACATAAGATTTGGTTGTTATTGCAGTGTAATGCGGTCATAGAAAATAACAGACCTCTGGTGCATATAGTACGAAACATTTACTAATAATCCCTTTAATTTTTACACAATAAAAGGAAGTTGCTGCATGTGATTGGTCTGAGGTTACTTCTGTTGGCTATGATATAGTCTTCATCAGAGAATTTTGGCTAATTATTAGAATGCAGAAATACCATCCAGAATCTGCATCTACATTGGCTTATTATTTGACATTTTTTCTTTCTGAATGTTGGCTATTTGAAGAAATCAAAGTGAAATTATTAACGATTTTGATAATTAGACCCATTATGGTTGACTATTGAATATTCTTGAAGAATTTTCATTATTTAATAATAAAATATATGGTTCCAAAAATTTCTAAAGTATAGATATTTACACTAATTGGTAAAATTTTTAAAGCATGACTGCATGAACAGGAGTAGTGTTGCTTTGAAATTGAAAACAAAATATATATGATACAGAAGGAATTTTTCTACTATATGATGTTTTTGTCACAAGTGCTCACTAACATGTTTTTAGTGTTTTTTCTTTAGTTACAGTACATGTTGTCTGCAGGCTGTACAACAGCACCTAATGGTGGTACCAACCTGCAGAATGAATATGTACTGACCATATGAGCTCTCTGAGAACACCGAGATTGAAAGAGAACAATCAAGAAAAAGGAATCCCAGAAGAATTGAGTTTTTATTCCTGAATTTGACACTGACTTTCATGGACCCTTGTCCATACTTCAGCTTCCTTGTGTAAAAGACAGAAGAAATAGTAATTAACAAATACTATATTATTACAGTACTTCACATGGTGCTGAAGTACTGGGAACTTAATTGGGTAATGAATTTTTAAACGCTTGACATGAATTTGTAAATGCAGAGACATTTATAGTGAACAGGATGACATCAAACTAGGATCTGGTCATTAGAGGGGTTCCACAAAGCTCCATTCTCAGCCCCATGCACTTCATCTTCATAAATGACTTGGAGGCAAGACTGGAAGGGACATTAAGTAATTTTGCTGGTGACACCAAATCCAGAGGACAGAGAGACCCTGAAATGAGACCTTGGCAAATCAGAGGACTGGATAATGACCAACTATATGAGGTTTAACTGGGGAAAGTGCTGGATCCTGCCCCTGGGACTGGACAGTCCTGTTGTGTGCATAGACTGGGGAATGAGAGGCTGAAGATCAGCACTGTGGAAAAGGACCTGGAGTTGCTGGTCAACAGCAAGTTGAACCTGAGTCAGCAGCGCCCTGGCAGCCAGGAGGGCCAACCCTGTCCTGGGGGGCATCAGGCCCAGCATCACCAGCCAGGCAAGGGAGGGGATTGTACTGCTCTGCTCTGAGCTGAGGCAGCCTCACCTCAAGTACTGGGGCAGTTTTGGCGCCACAATATTAAAAATAAATAAATAAATAAATAGATAAATAACTATTAAAGAGCATCCAACCGGGAACAATGAAGATGATGAAGGTAGTGGAGGGGAAGCCATACAAGGCTGAGGTCGCTTGGTCTGTTCAGCCTGGAGAAGAGGAGACTGAGGGGATACCTCTTGACACTCTTCAACAATCTCATGAGGTGAAGAAATGGGGCAGGTGCAGATGCCTTCATCTCATGACCAGTGAAAGGACTTGAGGAATAGACATTAACTGAGTTGGAGGAGGGTTATATTAGATATCAGCAGAAGGTTTTTCTTCCAGGAGGTGGTCAGGCATGGCAACAGTGCTTTTCAGGGAAGTGGTCACAGCACCAAGCTTGAAAGAGTTCAAGAAGCATCTGGATGATGATCTCAGGCACACAGTGTGACTCTTGGGATGTCCTGTGCAGGACAAGGAGTTGGACTCGATGACCCTTGTGGGTTCCTTCCAACTGAGCATATTTTATGATTCTAAACAGAAACAAAAACTATAACACACTTCAGGAAGAGAGCACAATCCTAAGAATTAATTATGAGCCTAATCCGACAAGGAAATGCGAAATCTGGGAGTTCAGTGGAGAAAGACTGGTTTAATTTGATTGTTAATCTTAAATTTTAGTATGTGAGAAATTCACACAGTTAAACAGATAAAAGATTATCCATGAACTCATGATAATTCTTACAGGAACTACTCTAAGTTATATTTCTTCAGTTAGTCTTCAGGGTGTAATGGTAATTGCCTTATAAAAAAATACATAGGTACTGAAAACAGGACCAATTATATCTATGTTACTCCTGAAAGTGACATTTATTAAGCCATCCATGTTTAAAATATTTCAAGTGATAGCAGTTCCAGTGGTCTATTTAATCTTTCTTTTTGTTAGACCTCCCTTTTTTTTCCCCTGAAAAACAGTTCTTCTCTCCCTTCATATTTAAAGTCATTATTCCTTCTCCTTCACAATACCTCTTACACAGTCAAAGACCATTATCATGTTTCTATACCTAATAAACATATTTTCTTCAACTTTACATACAGTTGTATTTCCAGGATCTATTTCCACACTTGTGACTATTTCCTGGGCTATCACGAATTGAATCAAACTAAGATGCTTAAAGCTGGAGTTAATATTCCAGCTGAGATATTACTACTACTTAGAAGAGGAAATTGTGACTTCAGGGTTTTTTTTTCAGGTAATAGCGCAGTTCTTATCTCATTAACTTAAATGAGTTTTCATCATTAGTGTGATATTTTTGATTAATATATGCTGTGACTGTAGTTCACCACCCTTTTAGAAATGTCTGCAGTGCTGCTACCCAGACAGGTTTTCTACACCCTGTGGTTGTGCAGTCACTTACATCTAATAGTGTGTAAAACTTTGTGGGTTTCGTTACTAGATTATATCCTAATTTTCCACACAATTTCTCATATTTTCCAAGTTTATTTAGATATATTATTCTTTCTTCCAGTATTTTTGGGCTTTGTCAAAATTTAACTTTATTATTTTAATTATTAAAACAAGACTTATACAACCCTTTATGATATATTCTAGTTTAAGAGAATGTTGGTCTCTGGAAAACACTCTTGCCAGTTAGGTGTTGATATCAGAACAGTTTAGTTTCTCTAGATTTCTTATGAGAATCCTGGAAAGGTGGCAAAATTTTGCTGTAATGAAGATATGTGATATCTAACAATTCCTTTCTATTCATAAAGTCTATTACTCTGCCATAGATGGAAAATTATTTGGTTTAATATGATCTAGTCTTCACAAATTCATGGCTGGCAGTTACTCTTCCTTTTATCTACCAGGCAGATAAAATTATTATAGTCTGTGCATTCTACTACTTCTCCAGGATCTGTTGAAACTCTGGACATGAACCAACAGTTGCACTTGTTTCATGACCTGGTTACTGAAGTTCTTAGAAATGCCTCTGCCTGAATTAAGGTGCAAATGAGACCATATGCCAGTGACAATAGTATGGGGTTTTTTGATAGAAAATGTGTGAGAGAGAGAGAGAGGAAGAAAGAAAGAAATAGAAAATAGGTGTGGGGGGGGATAGAAAAAGAGTGACAGAAACAAAATAAAGAGAATATCACCACTCCATTAATCCCAGCGATGTTCCGTTGATGCTCTCCATCTGGTCTTCTTTGATGGCGAAGGTCCCCCTGAAAAGCACAGAATCCAATGGGTTAATGTATGCTCAGGCCAGGAAGGAAAACCCAGGAACCTCCCTGGGCAGGGGGTGCTTGCCATTGTCTCTTCCAACAGACTCTGGGTTTGTTTTATCATGTGCAGTTCTGTGGTGCAAGACTTCAGGAATGACTTGGAGGTGGGGGCGCATTTTGGAGGGTTTTTGATGGATTATGTGACACCCCCTCAGCTGCCTCTCATATGAATGTCCCATGGATGTGGACTTCCCAGGGTTGGGAGTTTCACAGAGGGCCAGTTTGTGCAAGGGAGGATGNATGACGCCCCCTCAGCTGCCTCTCATGTGAATGTCGCATGGGTGTGGACTTCCCAGGGTTGGGAGTTTCACAGAGGGCCAGTTTGTGCAAGGGAGGATGGGTGTTCACTGACTCTAACCAAAGGTTACACTCAAAACCTCCTCATATCTTCTCCCACCCCCCACCATATCTCATTTCAGGGAGGAATTTGTCTAAACCTGGCTTCTGCAGGCTGTGGTCTCCCCCACCTCAAACTCAGCCAGTGAAGAATCTCTGTTGATTTTTGCTTTCTTGTGGATGAATTCCTCTTCTTCAGTTTAGGGTTTTTTTTTTGTTGTTGTTTTTTTGTTTTTTTTCTTTTTTCTTTTTTTTTTTTTTTTTTCCCCTGGGTGCTTTTTAGTGCCACCGTCTGAGTTGCTTTAATCCCATATAACCACCAGAGGGAGAGCAAGTTACTCCATCGGGAGAATATTCCATGGCAGCTCTGGGCCCGGAGTCATACAAAGAAATAATAAAAACTCCCTGTTTTACCTTCACTCTACAACACAGGGGGAGAAACAGTGGTGTAGAAGTGGGGCAGGACTCTCAAGCAAATACAGAGAAATTTCAGTGCTAACAAGCACTTTAACAGTTTAGTGTTGTTGTAAATACTTCCTGCCTCACTGTTCCCTTCCAGATCTGATCAGGGAAGGGAAAACACTCCAAAAATTTGCTTCCTCTATTGCTTAATTGAGGAGCAGTGTTAGAGAAGTTTATGCATCCTGGTTTTGAGAGCTGCAAGACCAGGAGCACTTATTTGGAGATATAATCAACAGTGGTTATCTGCACTTTTAAGTGTGCACAACTCCTTCCTATTTTTTCTGANTTTCTTTTTTCTTTTTTTTTTTTTTTTCCCCTGGGTCTGAGATGATTAAAAAATGGGTTTTCCCTTTATCTAATCTTAGTGGTTTAACTTACAGTCCAAAGTCCCAGTCGGGTATCTTCAGGGAGGCTTCTCTGGTTCTAGCTTCTTCATACAGTTTTGTTATAATGAGGAACACTTTATATCAATATTTGAGGCATGAACTGTTTCAGTCTGACAACTTGCAGCCCAGAAAACCAAATGTATCACGGACTGCATTAAAAGCAGTTGAGGCAGGTGATTCTTCCATTCTGCTTTGCTGCCATGAGATCCCACCTGGAATAATGAATCCACCTCTGAGGCTCTCAGCACTAAAAAAAATGGACCTGCGGGAGCAGGTTCAGAGGAAAGCCAGAAAGTGATGGAAAAATCTCTGCTAAGAAGGGAGATTACCTTCTTAGGCAGAGCAATTGGAGCTAGATGAACTTAAAAGTCTGAAACCATTCAACGATTCTGTTTCTATGACTGATATTAACTTGATGGGTCTATACTTTTCTGAGTTCTTGTATTGTCTTATTTGTGAAGACAAATTGTCATTTTTTTTCCCAGTCCTCTGTAATTTCTTCAGTACCTACTTCTAGCGGTTTAAGGGTTTCATTAACAACATATCTTAGTATAAGTACTTCATCAGGTCTCACTAATTTTAAGGGGAAGTAACACATGTAAGCATGTCTAATGTTTCCATGCTTTGTTGTAACTGGAGTTCCTATTCTTCTGCAAAAGATGTCAGTGACATTTTTAATGAAGACTGAACTGAAAAAGGTGTCAAATTGCTTCCCCTCCCAAAGTCATTGCTTGATACTTTATAGTACCATTTTTCTTCTGCCCAGCAGTAAGGCATTTAGTTTCCTGGTCTTCCTTTTATAATGAGTTGGGAATTATCACCTCATTTACATTTTTGAAGATGTTAAAGGTATCATTCATTAGCAATAACCAGCATAGTGTTGGATTTGCAAAGCTGCAGGACAAGTCATTACATGTTTCTGATATAAGGGTAACATTAGAAGAGAAAGAAATGTAAAGTGCCATTTGAAAATTAAGGTGACCTGAAAAGTAATTCCTTTATCTAGAGGCTCCAATGGTGTCAGAATACCTGTAGAACTGTCCAGAGAACTAATATGACAGTAGCAAAGGGAAATATAATATCCCTTCACAACCTGTGCATATAAAGGCCTCTTGGAAAACTTGCAAGGGGCCCATATCTGGATGTCTTCTGATGTCCCAGTATGTTTATTGTTACAGCAATGATACACTTCCCCTGCCTGGCACCTGTGGGCAAAAATATTCTTGAAAGCCATCCCCATCTCCACCTTGCACCATGTTTTCACATTGATTGTCTAAACTGACAGGAAATCCAGTTCAGAATACAGTTTTGAAATGCCCTAATGCAGAATGTAGTGGTGTTCTTCTAAGTGTGTGTGTGAAAGCAAGTATAGTGGGTAGTGAATTAATAACATGGATTTATTTTATTTTAAAAGTAATTACAAACAGAAGAGAGCAGCATGAGAAATGATGTGCAGCATGGCATGAAGCTGAAATTGAATGTTTTTGCGGCAGGAATTATTAGTCTAGTGTGTGAGGTGACCACTAATAACTGGTGTTGATGTTGCTAGGAGCTATCAAAAGAAATGTCACTCTTCACAGCAAGTGATGAAATTTGACATATGGCATCAAAGGATCATTAAGACTACACCTGCTGCAGAGGAGGTTGTGCCTTGTGAGACACTTTCAAGCAGAAAAGGTTATTCCAAGAACGTAAAAGGGTATGCCTTATTTTCTTTATTTCTTAATAGGTAACTAAGAAGCAGTAAAAACTGGAAAAATGAAAAAAGATACAAAGGAAGATCCAATCTTCTTGATTTTCTATGTTTTATGGAGTAAAAGTAAGAAACTACCAAGGCAATTTCTTTCTGAAGTCTACAATAACACAGCTGATGATAAATCATTAACACACATAGCTGGAAAAGTTCACTATCTTTTCTAAAAACTCAGTTCTGCATTCTACATCTATTGCCTTAATGAAACTTCTCTATTAGTTTTGATAGCATTTTAAAGTGCAAACGTTGAAGATTTTGGTCAGAAGCCTGAAACAGTTTGATATTCAGTTCCTCATGCACACATTGAACTATGTATAAGAAAATTACTGTTGACTTCAGTAACGTCAGCACAATTTCTGAGTCACCACTGAATTTATATTATAGAAGAACTCTATTTCATAGTGGTGAAGATTTCTGTTGTAATTATATTTGTGATTTTATCCCTGAATTAGAATGGAATATTTTTTTTATTATATTTCAGCTCATACATTTCTTACTCTTGTTTCAGACAAATAAATAAACACATAAAGATTTGTTTATTGCCTGTGCAGATTTCTTGGGAGTTATTGCTAAAAATTAACACACATAGAGAAAGGATTCAAATAAAACTTTGCTCTAAAACTGATATTTATAAAGTTGCTATGTGCCTTTACACTGAAAACTGAAAACCAAAACAGCTTAAAAATATTAAAAAGGAAAGGAATTAGTGTCTATGTGTATTTACTGGTTACACAGAGCAAAACCTATGAACTACTACTAATTATGTTCCTTCACTGAAATGGGTATAGTCACAAAATCATTGACATTTTTTACCTTTCTCCTCTGTATTATGAATGGACTAGTGGTCTAGGATTTTCCAAACTGTATTTTATTGCTAGCTCTGCCACAATCTCCTAGATAGCTGTAGCCAGATAATTGCCTCTGCAATTCAAATAAAACTTTGTGCAAAATAATGGTAGCGTTACTGAAAAGGTCCTAGATATTACTATTGGTGTTTCAATTTTATTCCTTTAAGCTAATGTGTTTTGAATGTTTCAATGGACAATGTTGCATATGCTGACCTCTGTTAATACACATATTCTATAGTCACTGAGGGAAAATTCACAGATTCATAGAATCCTAGAGTATCTCAAGCTGGAAAGGACCATAAGATCATCAAGTCCAACTCCCTGCTACTCCCACAGCTCCGATTTACATAACTGTAAAATATTTCAATTTACTTTTATATAATCCTAATTTACAATTCTGACAACATACAGGAACAATCAATGCAGTGTCAAGAAACTGTGCAGAGCAAGTAGATATGAAAGGTGTTGTACAATGTATTTTCTGAATCTCCTATGACCCCAGGCTATAGATTTGGCACTGATTCCAACAATTCTTTTTCTTCATTTATTTTTGTTGCTAAGTAATAACAGTAAGTTAAGTCTACTTTTATCCAGATGATTCAAAATAATGAGTCCTTTTATAATATTTCTATTCACAACCCTAAAAGTTGATAATGTTGAAGGCCATAAGAAAAGCATTTATTTGCAACATTCTGCTTTCTAACAATGAAAACAATTTTTGATCTTTTTCCATGAATCTCTTTCAAATGCTGGAAATTCAGTCTTTCTACTATGTTTTTTTTCTGCTCTTCATTAGACCAGAGAACAAGAAACAAAGTTTCTCATATCTGAACAGGCCTATCAGAAATCCAAGAGTGATAGAAATGATTTGGTTGCAGTGGTCATAAAGCAAGTTTTACGTTGATCTTTCTCTTTTGTAACAGGCAAATATGAAGCTACAGAGAGTGATTTGTTAATCATACTCTTGGAGCTAATTTACAATGAAGATGTGAACTTACAACAACATGCATTTCTGTGACGTGAATGGAACAGGAGTGAAATGGCTGGCAAAGAGCCATGAAAGCTTTTTCACATGGCTTAAGAGAATGTGCTGTCTGGATTTGAATCCAGACATCATGGGAATAGTATACAATAATACATAAAACTATAAGTGCTGCATCTATTTTACATTATTTGCTTCAATCAGAATTGTTTCAAGAATCAGAATCAGCTACAGCCCAATAAATGAACAATCTTGAACAAATATGTTATGATAAAAACTTAGGAATAATTATTATTTTACAGTTTAACTAAATCAAGAATAGACCAGGAAATAAGTGACCAAATTAGAAAAGCTCTGCTATAGATACCATGCAACTCTAGTAAATAATGAAGATTTTTAACTCCTGCAGCCTAGCAGTTCAAAAGGGTCCCATAGCAGCAAAGCCTGCTTTTTAGTCATTACTACTTAAAAGAGAACTAAGGGTGGCAAACATGTTTTGTGGTGTTGCTTTTTCTACCAAAATTTGGTGTGAACAAAAAGGCAAAAGTGGAAGGAACCAGTCTAGAACTTTTCACCACTTTCCATTGGTTTTTCAAAACATCTCTGGAGCTTGTAAGGATTTACTAATGCACATTCATTCAGTGCTTTGAATAAGAACTGTACCTTTGATGTTAACATTCTTATAAATGAAACCTCACACACATGTTTTTAGACAAATTCTTCTTCCTGCCTTCAAATGAACTGTGGTTTGAGTTAAAATCCTGAATATTACCATATCAGCCCATTTTGAATGAAAATGCTGGTAATGAAAAGTTCTGGACTGATAGCTCAAGAAAATTGGGTTATACAAAAATCTCCCTTTTAAGTTTCTTTCACTTTGCTTCACCAATATTCCTGAGTATTCAAGAACAACTAATTTCCTGATTGACAGAGAAATCTAGATATATGAATTCATAAATCGATTTATTAAATCTTACACAAATTATGTTAATTCTGAAGATTATTTGTTCTTACGTTAAGACCAGTAAATTTACTAGAAGTGAATAGCAATTTATCCTCTTTAAGGGTCANTTCTTTAGCTGTCTCATGATCCACCCAGTAGTACCAGATACTTTTTCTTCCTTTTTTTCTTCTTGCTTTGAACACTTGGTTCATCTTATTCATACCTCTTTTGCTGGCAATCTGCCTCCCACTCAGCTGCAGGATTATGTTTGTGTCTATGTGTGTTTTATGCAGATTCTTTCATTCAGCTGAATCCCAGCATTTGCAAAGGCAGTGTGTAATTATTTTACCTTCTGAAAGACACAACATTTAAGAAAAAAATTATATTTAAATGGGTTTCCAATACAAAAAAGATTTTATGCAAGTTTGATTTTCAGGGTAGTTGTGATGTATAGAAATTACTTACATAGAAAATTAACTTTTATCTTCTCTGCTTAATGAAGGAAATCTAAAAAATAAACACCATATTTAAACAACTGTGAAAGGGAAGAGAAAAATATTTTTGAGAATTAAATTCAATTTTTATTGTAAGTAACTACAAAGAGAGGGATTGATTTTAAACCTAAAATACTGGTATAATTTTCTTACCAGTATGGGCTTAGATATTCACCATTTTTTTTTGTTGCGAGGTTATTATAAATGTAGTTTAGATTGGCACTATCATTTTCAAACTGCTAGTTTCAATTGCATCTGGAAGTCACTGGAAGCCTGGAAATCCAGGAGGGATAAATGCAGGAAATGGTGTGTAAAATTCTAAAATAGGTAGTAGACTTTTATTCCACACACATAGGCACTAATGTCTGCAATGGAAGTTCTTCAGTAACTTGTCTCCAGCAGTAAATCATGTATACTTCTCTGAGATACAATAAATTGCATATCTCACATTATGGCTATAATCAGGGCACTGAATTTCAGTTCTTTTCATCACAAGTTTTGTCTCTCAGTGGTTGATAAGCTGATGGGTCTCATTAGGTTTAGATTACATCTATCTGTATTATAGTACTTGTACCTCTTTCCAGAAATATCTGCAATGAAGTCAAAAGAAAAAAAAAATTAATCTTTAACACGGACTTTTGCTGATTTGATTGACTGATATACCCATCAAACTATCAATTTTGAATGTTATATTTTCTTATCAGACAGAGTTCACAGTCTTTCATGATTAATGTGCACTAAAAGAAGGAAAAAGAAACAGTCAGCAAAGTATAATGCTTTGTTGACAGATGTGTTCAGTGTTTCATGTCCTGACCCAAGTTCTGAAGTGAAATCATGAAAAAAATTATTCTTCATTGTACTGAAGAAAAATTCAATTTTTTCTTGATGTAAAGAAAAAAAGAATCCCAGGATCTGAAGATTGGAGATAATATTTATTTTGGCAAATCTTATTTTCCATTGGATAGCAAACCTAAATTTTGTTTTGTGTTTTTCTTCTAGTATCTTGATAGTTTCTATTCTTGTTCTTTATAGTATCTCTGTATTGTTTGTTATTTGCAGACTAGTTACAGTTTTTTTCTCTGAATGATCTCTTGAAAATCTCTCAGCAGATGCACGGATAAGAATGATACGAGAGAGCTTTCCATCTCATAGGAATTCCATATGCAGCAGGAGAAAACTTTCACTTCTTTAGCCCATGATACCCAAATACAGTAAATGAATGATCTAGAAACATAATTTCCTTTTTTTTCCCTTGCAGAATTCAGTTACAGGTTCATAATAAAGATTATGTCTACTCTGACTATAGTGTTACTATGGAGACTTCATGGCAATTCTTAAATCTTCATTATTACATCCCATTACTTCCTCATCACACTAGCAAATTTTTGCCAATACATTTTTTAAAAATATGCAATGAAAATTCAGGTGTCTAACTATACATATATTAGTGATACATGTGAAAATTAAGGGCACTAAAGCTCCAAACTTAAAATGTATCATGTGTCCTGCCAGTAATAGTATATTCTTGGATTATTAATACACAATGATTTATTTATGTTATATTTCAGTTTATGTTTTTTTTCCCCAAGTTTCAGGAAATCTTTCAGTCATGGCATAATTTCACCTTCTGAATGGTTTACAATGCTTTTTCGTCTGGCTTTCTTCAGATTTCTTTTTTTTCCTAAGATTATTTGTGATGATTACTACACTGTACACAACAAATTCAGCCAAATTAATTTTATGCAGTTTTTACAAAGCCCAAACTACAATGTTCTGTTTAGGGCATTAGAGCAGCCTGCAAATCCTATCCTTTACTGCTATTTGTATGACGTGGGCTAGAAGCGCTGTTTCAAAGTACTATACCAGGAAAATTGATTGATACGTGCCAGGAAGAACATCAGTTTCTATCTTTCAGAATATTTAACATGGTTATTTCAAAAGCATAAAGAGACAACTTTATCTACTCTAAAGCAGCATCTCCATCTGGCTTCAACTGGATTGCATGTTTCAAAATGGCAATAAATTTTAATACGCTAGTATGAAGTATAAGTGATGCCACAGCTGGTAATGACAGATTCATGTAGTTTGGCCATTTAACTTAAATCATTCTAGATAGCTTAGTGCTTTAAGACAGCCTACTTTAGAAACAAAGAAGAATAGTATTTCAACTCTATCGTGCAATTTCTGTGGTTTAAATTCACCATTCAAAGCTACAATCAGTGTGAGTGTAGTGGCAAATGCTAGTAATTTAAGTCATGCTTGAACATTTTTTTAACCTTTTAATATGTATTCCATCTGAAAATTTCCCAAGTAAGCAAATAACCTGATATTTGAAGAAACAGAGACAAGCTCTTTTCAAATTATAGCAATTAGTGAGTTTCTAGCAGTTCTTTGCATTATCAACAATTCCTTCTCTTTCCCTCCCTTTCCACACTTCAAAATATGGATATAGTTTTGATTTGCACCTGAATCCATTTTGACAGATTTTGAAATGTAATATGTTATAAATTCTATCCTCAAATGGCAAGCAAGACATGCTTTCCATATACTGTCATATTCTGTGAAACATGTTACCCTCCAACAGAATTATTCTCTGTTTCCTCTATTGATACATCATATCACCTGTATATAGCATTGAGCTGTTTAAATTCTACCAGCTGTAATATTGAAAGCCCCTACACTGTCTACAGCAGTATAATATTTAACGCTTCCCTTGTATATTTTCTGGTGATTTTGAAACTCTCTTTTTCTTTGTTTCATATCTAAACCTCTGAGTTAATTTTCAAATGGCAGTGAATACCAAACAGCAGCAAGTACTTCTGAAAATGTAGAATTATTGTTGTAAATCACTGCTGGTACCATTGTTGATAATTTATCATTGCCACAAAAAACGTTAATTGGACTGAATAATAGCAGTGTTCCTGTCACTAATGACCACTGAATTTTGGGATGCATCTTATTTGGTTTGTTTTGTTGAAAGTTCCAACATCTTCATGTATTCTTGGAAGCACTCTTAAGCAAAGGGCGCACTTGGTTGTCCTTCTGAGCTAATCCAGATATGAAGTATTAGTTAAAGGTCTCTTTGTGTCTGAGTGCAATTCTGCTTTAACATTTTATCCCCTGACATTTAAAACACTAGTTATCTTAATATTTTAATGACCAAAAGAATCTGATTTTTTTTTATTTCTTTAATACTTGACACATCACTATGTACAGCCTTGCTCTTTCTACAGTTTAGTGCCTTAGCACAGGAAAGCTTGGTTACATGGTTCTTGTCAAGCAAAGCTGATGAAAGAAAAGCCATTCCTTGAGCTACTTCTTTTGATTTCTAATAACAAGAGGTGATTTTTTTCATTGTCAGAAGAACCAAGACTTCTGCATTTAGGAAAAAAGTAAAGAATATTTCTCATAATATTTTTAAAGATCCTTTAGCTAAGACTGTTTTTTCATAGGCTGCCATTGCAGCATATTTTCATTTATATGCAAAGAGAAGACATTACAATCTTCTATTTAATCCTATATACTATGGATGAAAAGGAAATTCTTATGGACTAGAGAAATTTCTTTATCTACTGAAAAGAGAAAATGAGGACAGAAAATTACCTCAGCATGTGAAATAGTTGTTCTTCAGAAATAGTTATACTTCAGAAAGGTTGATAATTCTGAAATAAGGTTGTGATTTAGTTGTGATACTCTCCTAGAATCATAAAGAATTTTCTAGCTGTTAGATAAGACATTATTGTACAACACTTTCAGAAACAATTTCTTACTCTTTATAATGCATTCTATTTTTTTCTGTATTAATTTCTGGAGATGTTGGAACTTTCAATAATACAAACAAACAAATTAATTCTTATTAAAAAACTTCTGCAGTACTGTATAGAAATTAGAATGAAGGTTAAGACATCTTACAAAAAGAAGGGTCCCAAAAAATGTCATATTTGTCAACATCAAAGTAAGAGTATCCAGCTGCTAGTACTGCATTCATAGAAAGCTGCAAGATTCTTCTCTAGGTCAATGAATCACTATGAATATATATGCTACCTTTATGATATTTATGCTCTTCTCTGAAGCACCTCTAAGTGACTTTCTGCCTAAATTTTTTATCTGCCAAGCACTATCATTCTTGAATGAATGTCATCTTTGTCCAAGTGATTTTATGGTCACTATATTATTTTAATTTTATCTGAGAGGTGAGCATCCAGTTTTACCTTTAGATGATTTTTCTTTTACTTTTTCTTTCTGAAAACTGAATTTCATTAAGGCAGAAATACTATAGAGTATTTCTACAATACTCTATACTATATAATGTCTGGACAATAAGTAAACTCTAGATAATAAAACATTCAGTTTTAAATTAATAAGAACTTTGTTTTTCATATATTACTAAAAATTTTAAATGGGGAAAAAACTCAAAATACAATAATAAGGAGATTTCTTATTTTTTTTTCAGGTGTAATCTCTTTCTGATTTGATTGGAAAAAAATAAGGTATAGATTTACATTGAAAGTCTCAATGGAAAGGTAAATGTGATGGTTGGTGGCATCTCAGATATTTGGGAAAATCTTAAAAATACATCCAAATTTAAGTGGAAATTTCTTGTATCCTTGAACACTTTTTGGTTTTCCTTCATTCAAAACTTCCATTAAAATAAATGAAAATAATCTATTTCTAGAAGTGAATAGGATGTAGTTGACAACACAGCACCTAAAGCCAGTTATTTAATTATTAAATTGCAGCAACTCGGAACCCTTAAAAACTGAATTTTATGAGTTATGAAAAGAAATCATTCTAATTAAAAATGATAAAAAAATTCTAAGATTAAAAGAAAATATATAGGGCTACAAGTAAGTGTGATTAGATTATCTTAAAAATCAGTCTTTGTTAATGTAGAGATGCAGAAATACAACATGCAAGCAGCAGTGAAGAAGTAGTTTCAGTAGTTACTGTCAATTACTTTAGTTTCAAGGTAGGCTGACTTATCTAATTTTGTCTACCTTTCACAAAACCAAAGTTAGTACTTTCTGAATAATGGAAATTTCATCCCACTAAAACTGTGTAAAATATTGTAAAATCTTCAAAGGGAAAACCTATATGTGGAACCCCTCAACATCTGAAATAGAATTCTTGAAGCTGTTAGTTGCTTATGAGGAAAATTTCTTTCATTTTGGCTTTATCATGCAGAACAAAGTAGGTACAAGGGAGATGAATGCTGAAGTGTTCAGCCATTCACTTCTTCCACTACCCCTCCTGATGAATAGTAAATGAAAGAGATAGGTGTCTCAGGTCCCTGTATTTTTTAAGGTCTGGCACCAGGATGGAGCTAGGTACTGAAGGATCCCTGAGGACCTTGCCAGGCAGCCTTAAACAATTTGACCTCCAGCCCTTGCTGTCATAAGTTTAATACAGAAATTGATCTCCAGAAAGCAAACTTGAAACAATTGTTTTAAGTTTCCAAATGGAAAATATCAGTTGTACAAAAGAGCTAGTGTTTATCAGGAATAATTTCACCTGAAATTTCTTGTACAGCTAGAGCCGCCACTTCTTTCAGACTTGGTATATCTGTCCACAGAGGAAGCAACATATATTTATTTTTCAGATTAAATTATCAAGAAATAAGTCAACTATATGTTTCTCTGGCAGTCCAGCTTCTCTATATTTTATGAAGTATTTTACTTGTAGAAGTGAAAATTCAAAAAGTTCTCTTACTTCAATACATAAAAGGCACCATGTAAAGTGAAAGTAACGTTAAAATGTCTGTGAAGTCAGAACTCCGTTAGGTTAAAAAATACTGAAATGAGATCATTCAGGGAGACTGAATCAGAAGCAACTGCTTTGCCAAGCTGCAGTTGATTTCTATTTTTATCCAGTAGATTTCATACACATAAACAAATTATGGCTGAACTCAGAACTGAAGTTGACTCATTTTTCCCTCTTTACAAATAGAATATCAGGTATTTGGAGAGGAAAAAAAAAAACTAGGAAGGATAATACAATGTTTATTTCTAGAGGCAGAAACTCATACCATAATGTTGATTAAAACACAGGACCACTTATAAATCAGACTGTTTCAAAGTGAAGGTCAGAAATAGCCTAAGCAAAAAATTAATATCCCAGATTAAATTGTTAATGTTCTATCTGAAATGCACAGAAAAAAAATGCAATCTTATTTATTGACATTTCCAGAACTTCAGCAACGATTGCTACACTAATCTGCTATGCATTTTCATTAATCTGAAAGAGACAAATCTTTAGGGAACAGGGTCTGAACATTCAGAACCCTTGAACTTTGAAAATTAGAGCAAGTTAGACCCAGCTTCTTAAAGAATATTTGTGACTATTTTCTTTCACGTAAATAGAACAACACATACAAAATGGCCAATTATTAGTTACTTTCCTAACATCGCTGAAAACTAATTCTACCTAATCACTAACACTGATTACTGAGACCGAAATTGTGGAAATTGTGCCTGTGAATTCAAAAGCCATATTAAGACAAAATAAAATATCCCATATATGCCATATATTCATAATAACTCAAAGGTCATCTCAGATTTTTTGCTTGTGATCACGTTCAGACAGCTTCTGTTTTTTGAACACAAGATGACAGTAGTTATTGCATAGCATGTAGCTCTGTCTGTAAACGCTAACACCTCCATCAGTGATTGTGTCTGGACATTTTCCTTACAGTGTCAATCCATTTGCAACAGTGCAGGCATGGAAATAGATGTTTTTGTGCTTCTAATATCCTTGTGTGTTCATTTGGTAGACTGTTTGTTTTATAAATAATCATCACCACACTGAAAATTTGGCAATGTGTGGTGTACATCTGCTTTCCAGCTGGCTCCAGTCTTTTCCACCCGTTTTTGAAATATCCTGGAACTGCAACTCAGTTTGTATGAATTACTATGTTAGCTGGGGTCTCTGTGATTCACTGGATGTCCTCTGGAAATTGGATGGTAAAAAGGATTTTCTGTGGCTGGTTTGGTTTGGGGAAGGGGTTCTTAAGAAACCAGGAGAAAAGACAAAAATACTTATGTTCTCAGAAAATCTATCCAATATAAGTTTGCACAAATGTACACTAGAAGACTTGTAATTTTTGCCAAAGATTTTTAAAATTTTCTTTTACCATTGCTTTCTTTCTAGTTCAAATCTGAAAACAAAATCTGGGGAGCAAGACTGGAAAATGAAACATCAAGGATGTATGAAAGAGACTGCTACAGGCAAAACAAAAGTGATGCCTAGTGCCTTCAACCAAAAAGTCTGATGAAGGTTCAGCTCAAATGCCTGTCAAATTGCATCATTGCATCTATCCCATTCTCTAGAACAGCCTTTTTTGGTGGTATTTCAGCATTGCTAACCAGTTTGTTCCTCGTTATTTTACCATGTAATATAAAATACGTGCGTTCCTCCCATCATGGCCCTGAGGCACTGCCGGCCTTGCTTTTTCTGCCCACATCCCAATCCTCCTCCCACCCTGACCAAAACCCTGAGCCATATTGCAGCTCCCTGGGGTGACAGCAGCTGCTGGGCTGCTCTCCAGTTCCCACAGTCCTGTCCTGCCAGGCTATGGGGCCACGCACACACCACTTTCCCAGGCTGGCCTTGGCCCATTCCAGCTCCCAGGGAGGTGCTCGGTTCCTGGGGCTGAGTCTGTCCCTTGTGGCCCTTTGCTGCCAGGTCCTGGCTGGCACTGTAGGACAGGCTCTGGCTGCCAGAGCCTGCCCTGACAGAATCATGGGGAGCTCATGCTGCCACCGGTGCCCTGGCCCCCAGGGAGCCTTCTGCTCTTGCTTCTTCCTGACACCCATGGCTTTTTTCCTTAGTATAAGTTTGTGAAGCCATCCTTTGCAATAAAGCTCCCCTGAAGTGGACTGTTATTGTTATGCTGAGATAGACACGGGGAGACATTCAGAGTTAAGAATGGAAGCATAAATTTCGCATTGGCCTAAGCTGCACCGCTTCATACCTGTCTTGCACCAAAAGAGGCTCCTAAGAGTCCAATCACTTTTGTGTCAAAAGGTATTTCCATGTCTTTACTTTTATATTCACCTCTCAGAGTCCTAAACATCTTTGGCAGGCAGCCTGTGACAGCTGGGGAGGGGTTTGTCCACGGCTATGTTATCTTTAAGGAGAGGTGCTGCAATATTTTTCCGTATTCATCAGCATCAATTAATATGTCATCTACTACTTATTTTATGTATTGTATTCAAGAGGCCCAAGATACCATTCTTTTTGAGGAAAACAAACACCTATGTCTTAAGTGAACCAGCGAAGACCATGGCATTCTATTATCCAAAGCAAATACATTTTGAAAAAAAGACATGGTACAACAAAAATACAGGAAATAAAAGATGTGTATTTCTAAACAAAGTTGCCTGACTGAACAAACCAACCTGACTAAGCAGATGCATAATGCATAAGCTAAAACTTAAGTAATAAATAAGAGAAGGGCAGAAAAAGTCATCTTGTTCTCATTATCTACTTTTATGCTTGTTTCAAGATTTCTGAATGGAGAAGAAAAATGTGAAAACTTTGTTGTTCCAGACACAATAATGGTACCTATTTTTCATTAAGATGCATTCCTTCTTGATAAGGTCACACTCCTCTCTTTATTGTGTCTCAAGCTTTCTTCTTTCCTCTCCCAGCTGAATTTATGATAACAATTAAGAGGGATTCTGAAATTTTGGTGCTTTTTTTTCACATTTCATAGAATCTCTTTTTTACTCCAGTCATTGAAACTAGCATCATAACGGCTGCTTGCATTTAAGAGAGAGAAGTCACAAAGTATTTATGACTTAATAAACATAAACCAGAGCTTTTTCATTCCACAATGAATTATGTATCACATGTAGAGCCATTTTTCAAAGTAAATTAATACATAGATAAATTACTTCCTCTCTAATTAAGTCTTTCATAGTATAACAAAACCCCCCCCTAAAACATGGCTTATCCTGCTTTACATCCTGTGCTCTAGGCCTCCATTTCGAACCCCTTTGAAAATTCAAGAATGATTTCTGGCCCTTACACAAATTCTACTACATATTGCACACAATCTTAGAGTCCCAAACACTCTGTAGAAAACAACAAGAAAACGTGCTGTTACTAAATTTCTGTTTGATTTTACTAAGTTGTTTTCTTTGGATTCTGTGGGAGCCTGTCTTGCTTGAAAATTTATGTGTGGCAGCAACACTAACCTGTGAGCAGAGAAAAGAGGAAATTCTGATTTCTTCATGTTTTCACTTTTCTCAGTCTTCTCATCTATTCAGCACAAAGGAAGCACAGCTTACTTTTCAGGTCCATTATCATTCAGATTGTATAAGTCAAAAGGCAAAATCACATTTTCTTACTGCTTCCCTAGCATGCTGCTACAAGGACATGGTTTAGTCCAAAATACTGTGGATGCTGAGTTTTGTGCGGAACGAGAACTTAGGAGTAATTAGTATTCCAACAGGTACACTATTTTATTACTGTTACATTTAACATATGGTTACTGCTACTGCATGTAGAACTCTATAGCTTCAGGAACCAATTCAGTGAGACCTCAACTTGAACTGAGACATTACTAATTGCAAATTATTTAAGTTATTTAAGGCCCTGCTGTGTAATGTTGATGTGAGACTGAGCTGGCTGTTCTATCACTTCTGTGAAAAAATTAAGGGGCTTGTAAAAATGCAGAACTTTATAACAAATTAAAGGAGAGATTCTAAAAATAGAATGGTTAGGTTTTAAACTGATATTGTTTTGATTATAATTTAGTTGCAATACAATTTTATATTATCTCCACTTTAAAACTTAATTCTATGGTTATAATGTGTGCTGTTATAAAGCAGCTTTGTTAGTCTATATCTCAAATAAATTCTTGGTATATTTGTTGAGAATTATTCATCCCTTTGGTTCACAAGCAATAATTCTTAACCTTGTACACGGTCATCTAGATCCTCCTGTGTGTGAAGGGAATCCAGTAAAACTTTGAATTTGCCCAGGTTTTACAGCAATTTTAAAAAACTTTGGTAAAATAATTTTGTTTGATGTTTTCAGTGTTCTGAGTATTGGTTTGAGTAAACAGAGTTTTTGTTTGAGGAATCCAACCAAAATATAGGGTATGTGCCAACAATTAGGGAGTAATTGTCCCAGAGAAATGAGTGAAAGGATTGGCAGTAATATTATTTGGCCCAAGACTTCACTTTAATAATGTTTTTTTGGAAGTTAATTGCATAGGTAACAAATTAAAAACTTAAATCTTTTTTGTTAGCAAAAAATAAATTATAGTAGATTTCTAGGAAGGTATATTTTAATTTTTGGAAATTATGATTCATAATTATTTGACTTGTAATAATGTATATCCAACTGTAGATTTTTTCTAAACATACTATAAGGCATTTTAGATATTAAACATGTGTGACCTGTTGTCTCATGGGTTGGGTGCAAAGGGTTCTATTAAATGGTGTTACATCTGTCTGCTGACTGATCACCTGTGCGGCTCTTCTGGGATCCATCTTAGATCCAGTGCACTTCAACATCTGCATAAATGACTTGGATGCCGGAACTGATGATGTGATGATGCTAAATTGGGAGGAGCAGAGAGGCCCTGAAGAGAGAACTTGAAAAGCTAGAAGGCTGGGTAATCACCAAGCATATGAAGCTTAATGAGGGCAAATGTGGATTTTGCACCTGAGATAGGGCCATAGCTGGATTTACATACCCTGGATGTATGGATAGACTGGGGAATGAAATGCTGGAAAGCAGCACCTAGAAAGAGACCTGGGAGTCCTGGTCAATGGCAAGTTGAGTCAGCAGTGCCTGCCCTGGCAGCCAGGAGAGACAACCCTGTCCTGGGCCCAGCATTGTCAGCTGGGTAAAGGAACTTTGTGGAAGCAGAGGGGCAGGCACTGATCTCTGCTCTGTGATGACCAGTGACACAGAGTCACCAGGGGAACGGCCTGAAATTGTGGCTGAGGAGGTTAAGGAAAAGGTACTTCAGAGGGTGGCTGGGCACTGGAACAGGCTACCCAGGGAAGTGGTCACAGCACCAGCCTAGCAGAGTTCAAGAAGTGTTTGGACAACACTCTCAGACATGTGGTGTGATTCTTAGGGTATCCTGGGTAGGCTCAGGAGCTAGACCTTGATAATCCTTGTGGGACCCTTCCAACACAGGATGTTCTATAACTATATTTCACCGTCTTTGATTTCAATGGTATAACTGTACGTCTCAGATACTCATTAGTGCACATTTCAGCAATTAAATTAATCAGATAAAAATAATAAAAAAGTCCCAGCATACAAAAAATAAAACACCAAAAAACAAAAACCCAGACCCTAGGTTTGTGTTTTCATTTTCTTGTCAACTGTTAATATCATGACTTAATTATTTTTCAGTTGCTCATCACTACATACTGTATAATTTTTAAACAGAATAAAAGATAAGCTAAAGAAAGAAGGAAAATAAAAAAATGAAAGGATTTAAGTGGAAACAGTAAAAGAAATAAAACTTTCAGACTTTTTTTTTATGTCACTGAGATGCAATTCCACCCTTCTTATGTTTCTGTTTAAGTCACATTTAAGATCACTTCTTCTGCAAGTACATCTCTGAAAAACATATTTTAAATAAAAAAATCCACCTGTAGTCACACTTCATATTGACTGTATTTCATTTCCACTATTCTATATTCCAAAAGACATTTGTATGAAAACCTTTCTTTGTTTCTGAAAAATTAATATACTTTAGCTTCTTTCTCTCACCTGAAACAATAATCCTTCCTTTGTGACCTCACTTTTCATTGTTGCGCTATGATTGATGTCACAATCTGAGATTCTGACTTCAGGTGGGAATAAACAGTAGAAGGAGAAGAAATAATACAGAACAAAAAGACTTAGAGTTTTCATCATCTTAGAATATTGTCAAGAACAATATATAGAAATGAGAATTTGAGCTGAACCAGGATAACCTTAAGAAATGACAGGAAAACCTTACTTACATTTTTAATTTACATCTATAATGTAAATCTGTAATT
This sequence comes from Bombycilla garrulus, assembly GCA_013400315.1. NCBI lineage: Eukaryota > Metazoa > Chordata > Aves > Passeriformes > Bombycillidae > Bombycilla > Bombycilla garrulus. The sequence continues at coordinate 363,084 of VXBU01018640.1, read as the reverse complement.
CAGCTTCAGATTCAGCAATTCAGCTGCTGTTCAAGATGCCATTTGGTATTATCAATTTCAAGAAATAATGACCCAATTCTGATATTCCTTGTGATACTTCACCTATTTAAAGTCTGTTACTTCAGGCAGCCTGTAGATAATTCAGTGCAAATGAACAACTCTGTAGTGACTTATAATCTCCAGTATAATATACTTTAATAGACAGATGTTCACTGTCTCATCACAGTTAATCACTAAAAACATCATCTTTTACAAATTTCATGTTTGAGACTTTACCTCTACACTGCTGTTATATCAATAAAAAACAATGACTCATTCAGGCACATATAGCAGGGTAGTGTGAGGAAAAGGCTGAGAAGAACTCATTCAGTTGTGGAAAATTATCCAGTAAAATACAATGCTCTGCAAGTAGACTTTCACTAACTTTAAATGCCATTTTATGTAGTTTATTTTATATGCTTCAGCTTCATTTGATTATTTAACGGCGATACCAGTTTTGAAACCTCTATGCTTCATATATTACGAGTATAAAGCTGTATATTTATTTATGATAATAAAGCAAATAATATAGTTATTGTAGGCTAATTATCACTTCTTGATAATTAATGTACATTTATATTTTTAAAATATATAAATTATATAAAATATACATAGTGTACATTAACTGCATATACCTAATTGTCTAAATCTCTATATATAAACATCTTAATGTTCTGAGTTCTCCTTGGATGGTTATATAATTTCCTTCACATATGAACTTTCTTCATAGTATGCTAGTATAGCTCAATTATATTTAGTCCCTTTAGAATGGGAATCTTCCCACTGAATAGATTTTAATTCTTCAAGAATCAGTATGATTGGGAAAATATGGTTTGTTTTTAAACAAGGAAAAAGTCAGTACTAAAACTAAACTGTATTCAAAATTCAGCTCATGTGTTTTTGCAAAAGTAGATATCTTAATTTTACTACTTTGTTTCAGAATACAGAACATAGTCATACAACAAATGCAGGTGTTAATTTGTCTGTTTTGTTGGTAGGGTATGGATGTCTTCTGAGAAGACACCACCAATGATAGGAAAAATTTACTCTGTAACCTTCTATAAAAAAACTATGTTAATAACAATATCTGTCAAATATCTTTCTATAAGGCTAGGGAAAAGAAAGACATAATCAGAAGTAATTATTCTATTTTCTGCAATCCATATATGAATAAAACACCTTATCACTGATGGCATTTTAACAAAGAGGATATTAGTTACATTGCACATAGACAAATCTTGATGTTTTAGTTCTGTTACAGAAACAATATTAATTAAAGTACTTCATTAGCTCTAAACCAAGATTAGGAATAAATCCTATTTCATCATAGAACAATAAAATTCTTTTGATGTTTTTGCATCCCAAAACTGCTTTGGGCTGTTCACTGCATTTCTGAATGACTGGGAAAGCTAACCATGTCTTTGTTACTACAGAGTAGTAATAAAGGTGGAACGTGGTGGCACTGCCACTGATTGAAAACAAAGCAAATAATGCCAGCTCAAAGGCCAAACCAATTTTGGCTGAAGGACTAGGGTTGTTTTAAACAGGTTCACTACTGTATTTTAAGCTAGTTAACTGTGACATGAGATATAGTTGAGTTTATGCTTGCCGTGGGAACTCTCTGTCTAAAGTGTCGGGTTGTGAGTTCTCTGTGTACTCACTTATGCCTGAAATTCCTGATAATGACTACTGTGGTGATTTCTCCGTTGCCCAGAAAGTAAATACCCAGAATTCATAGCCTCCAATGAAAAAGCAAACAGATATCAGTCCCTGTTTTGTAAGAATTTGTAGTTAAATTTTGATTGAGTTCATTAAGAAGGCATAATATTTTTATGTCATAGCTCGGATTTCTGTCCTGAGGTGGAGCAGATAAGCCAATTTTCCAAAGGATAGCACAGAATGAAATTGTTATTCCCACCCTGCACTCAAAGTAGGACTTTGAAATGAGGAAGACATCACTAAACTAGTGGATCAGCACAGCTTTTTTTCTTTTTCTCTTGTCCTTTTGGGGACCATACAGCTGAAATTCCAGTCCTTTCAACCTGTCTCTGCTTTGTAGCAAAATAAATTTAACCCTCTGTTCTTATGCCAGAACAAAATGGATATGGAGAGCCCAGAAAAATATTCTTTAACTTAAAGTGGGAATTGAGAGGAGAGGAAATTCTTACTCTTTTTCTGTAAGGAATTTGATCTGTCTTTATGTGCAGCTTCCACCTAAATAAACTATTATCCATTAATTATTTATTTCCTATGCTGTTTGAGAAACTATAACATGCTATTTAAACAACCACTCCCTCCAACTATAATCTCACTCAAAAATACTTTTAAATGGAAAGACACTGATTTCAAATTTTATTTGAAGCACTGGCTCCATCCTAGGAGGGGATTTATTCCTCTATAATTTTTTTTTCCTTTGAAGTTGACCTGATATAACATGACAAATTCAACCTTCTAGAGACATTCAACATTCAGATTCCAGGATTTGCCCTTAATTGCTTCCTATGCCATGCCATCTTCTGATA
>VXBU01018640.1:309710-360514 GCA_013400315.1 Bombycilla garrulus | reverse complement strand
AATTGCTTCCTATGCCACGCCATCTTCTGATAACTTGTTAAAATGAATGGAATATGTAAGACCATCATAAACCACAAAGTACTACCCTCTGTGTAAACAGCGTTGTGGACAAAGAACTCTAGGTCAACAACCTGGTACCACTGCTTCCAATAGGTTTACTGAGAAAAAAAGTATTTTTCTGTGGTCTAACTAACTGGTGTCCACATTGCAGGGAGGTGTGCACAGCAACAGTAGATGAGGTAAGCATGAATAATGGGTCAGCCAGGAATCTTTGTTGTCTTGGATGGTCTCATGTATAATGAAGTCAAATTAAGTCTGAATAACAGGGTGATTAAAATATAAGTCAATTACTAGAGACAACTGGAATTATAGAGCTTACTGATCTCCTGGATAAACTTATGTTAGGTTTTGTTTTTTTGAAATGCATATAAATAGCAAATCCAGAAGACTGGTGTGGACTTTAACCTTTTTTATAACAAGATAATAAGCTTCTTTTTTTAAAAAACCTCCACAATGTTATTGTAACTAGTACATTAAAACTTCTCTGAATAAGTCATACAAATATATCCTTCAAATGATCAAGTTGTTGATAATACTTTATCTAAAATTCTAAGAATTTAACCACTACAACAAGGCAACAAGGATTTTTTACCCAATAAGTTTTCCTTCATATTTTTCCCATTTCCTATATTAGTGTTTTCTTCTATTTCCCAGATGTTCAATTCTGTTGTATGATGAGTTTACTCTGAATTTTAGGAGGTGGGGACAGAGGAAGCACCTTCCATGTCTGCCAAAAAATACGCTCTTATTTTTGGCACCCAAAACCATTATTTTTCAGTTGCCCTTCAGAAAATAATTGTTGCTTACTCCAAATTTTGGCATATATCTGCCCATTGATGAGGAAAACTCATTTAATACCATATTTTCTTCTTATCAGTTATTGTCCTTTAATAATAATAACAACTATTAATATTTCTTCTTTTTAGTATTACTTGAGTTTGAGTGAGAATGGAGGATCAGATACCTTAGACAATTTATAATATCTACTGTCAAATCATACTCAATGTGGTAATTATGTGTGTGTGTCTAAGCCTTCGGGACTCACAAATTGCTTCTTAAGCACTGAGGAATTAAGTACCCCCTTTATGGATGTAAATGAGCATGACCATTTCTCCCAGATCCTGACTGGTAATCACTTCTGATCTTATTGCAATTTTACTGAAATCACTGTTTTCACACTCAGCTTACTTTTCATCATACAGAAGTTTCCCTAAGAAAGAGCAAAACAAGACTGTATTCTGTTTTCCAACCGAATTAGAGATAAAGAAAGGATAATAATTGAACACTTATCCAAGAGTCTTTCTGTTAAGAAATAGGTAAATAATAAATAACAATTTTTTTCCAAGATCATTAGCTTACATAGAAGAAAAAAAAGACTAAGAGACTATTAAGTTAGCTAATGTATTGATTATGCAACAAGAGACTAAAGGAAATTACTTCAAAATAGAAGTCTAATTTTATTTTTGATTGTGTCTGTTTTACGCACTTCAAGTCCTTGTAGGCATGTCAAAATTTTCATTTTTGCACATACAGCTTAAGACAAAATGAAAAAGAAAAATCCTCATTAAGCAGGAAATGTAACACTAGAGCCTACCTAACTGCTTTGATATTTGCAGATCTTGAGGACTTTTAAAAATACAGATAGGTAATATTGTAATATCAATCAGGATATCACATGTGGACATCTTAGAACCTTTAATTTTGCCAAAGATTATCCAGGCTTTTTTGAAAATTATTTGTGGCATTTTTCTGAAATTCACTGGACTGTATTCCTGTCCCCAGACCCTAAAGATTCCATTTTGATTGCACCTAGTATAATCTGTTTTTATGGCAAAATATTTTTCTTTTTTGTTCTGTAATATGAAATCCATTTAAATTGCAAATAATATCCTGATCTTCTCAGCTTGTTTGCTTGTTGGCTGTGACTTCATATACCCAGTATATTGTGGTATAAAACCAGGAAAATTATAGTTCTAAAAAGTTTTCTCTATCAGCATAACTGGTTTAGACTATTGAGTTGGACTCTTATTTAGTAATATCATCAGAAATATGAAACACATGGAAGCAAAAGCTTGACTTAGGCATCTCTACATACACTTACTACCTTCAATTAGGAATATTAGCTACTTTATTAAAGATTAGCCATAAAGTGGGTACTATCAAGTTTCTCTACTTTCTAAATATCAGTGAATGAATTATTTTTACCCATATTTCCTTCTGATTTCTTTTTCCTTCTATTCTCTCTCCGCACTTCCTTTGCATCCTGTTTCAATATCTTTTTCCTTTTCTTTTGCTCTTTCCATTTAGGCATTTTGGCCTGCGTATCTCTCCCTGTCTTGCATTCCCCAAAATAATTATTTCTAAAAAAAGTCTAACATTTTTTAACCAAAGATGGGCATAATTCATACCAACCACATCTACTCTTTCTCCTCTTGAAAACTAATAGTTTTATATTCTCTGCTTTGACTTTTCAGATTCTAAACTTTTTGGAATTGGGTCCATCTTTTAAGCAGTAAGAGATTACTTAATGGTATATTGATCCCAGCAGGAGCCTTTAGACACTAAAGAAATATAAATAATTACAAAAGATTGCCACATGCCTGATCTCCAGGAGATGTGAGCTCTGTAACAAGAGTGTGATGCTCCTGCTGTGCCATTTGACAACTCTCCAATCCCACTGGCCAGTCTGCAGTAGGGCATAACATTTCTGGACTTGGCTCTTCTTCCTATGCCAGCAGTAGCTGTCAGGCAGTTTTCACAAGATTTGAAGCAGGAAAAGACTGCAGACCTACATGTCCAGTGGCTCTGCAGGTTTCCCATGCACAATTTATCTGTGCATGATTGTCAGATATGAGTAGGAAATACAGTATGAAAGTGATTTTTTTGTTTGTCACTATTATCAGCCTATGAGACATTGACAGTTGGATTTTGAAATTAAAATGTAGCACAGACTAGCTTCAATATTTGTCTCTTTAGCTGTAATTTTTGAGTCTATAATTGCTGGCAAAGTATATACTACACATGAACCTTGACTCCTGTCTTCAAAATGCTAAAAATATGTTTAATCTTTTAATTCCTAGGTTTTAATGAGTTGTGACGTGAAAATAATTTTAACTTATCATCAAAGGTTAATTTTTTAAGGGCTTTCACTTCAACTCCTTCACATGAATGACCTGAAAGTAAAGGCCAGCTTATGAAATTATACACAGGGAGTCAAAAAAACTAAAATAATGTTCTTATCTGAAGAACTAAACAGTCTTTTGTAATAGTAGAAGCAGAAAGTGTGATAGTAGGAGCATTCATGAACTACAGCATTTATCATCGGTTGTGAAAGTAGTAGAATGAAATACTGTGCTGTACCTAAACCAAAATTTACTTTCCAAATTCATAATTTATTTTCTCTGATATAAACATTAACTATTTAACATGTATAGCTAATAGATATCAGGAATATACCAATACAAGATACATTTTTATCACAAATGCATAATAAAAATTGGTGTTATAAAAGTGTATGTATTCTGTGGAGATCTGAGCTACAATGTTGCTAATAAAACTATTTAAGTTATATCTCTAATATTTATCTATGGTAGCAATATATCCAGATCATTATTTATAAATGGAAGTGTAACCCATGATAATGAACAAATAAATTGCATATTCATGAAGTATAACTTAACCTGATTAATATTACTTGACAGGCACAGCTTTTGAAAAATATCTTAGATCTGAACTCCAACTACACAGCCCTAGAAGTAAAGGCTCAGCTTAGTTTTTGCACTTCTATTTATTTTGTTTCCAATAATTTATAAATGCAGTTTATACACTAAATGCTGCTTTTTATTACAAAGGAAGAAGGAAAAAAAACAGAAATAAGGTCCTGAAATGAATTTACAGATCTATATTTTGTTGGAAACTGGATGCCACAAGGTAGATTGTTCTTTCCCCAGAAGTGCTTCAAATTTCACTAGGGAGCTATTCTTAGCAACGAAGCCCTTGAGGTTTGAACTCGGATATTAAAAAACAGTAGTCTTTTATAGAAATTTTACCCAAGACTCTTCAAAACCCCAGCAGCTTAAAAACAAATAAATTTTCTTCTCTTTCCTAAGTTTTAAACTTTAACCACAAAATCATACTTCTTTTTTTCCATAGTTATTAGTTACTTATTATTTATTCTTTAAAAGTGAGATTGAATCTTCTCATTTTCTTTGGGAGTTTAAGGCATGTAATACAGTATGATGTTGTATATTAAAATAAAATTAAAATTATAAAAAACAACTTTCAAGGATAATTCAAGAGAGGTCATAACAGCCCTTGGTAACCAAAGTCTTACAGAAAGCTTTTTTTATACAAATTCATTTTCGTTATTGGAAAGTCTGAAAGATTGTTTTATTTTTAACTCTATGTTATGTGGAGACATAGTAATTTTCAGTTTGTCTAGGTTTATTGCTGGGAAACTGAAGAATATCTATCATGAAATAAAAATACATGAACAATATAATTAAAACATTCCCATAATATAAAATCATAAAATCATTTAGGGTGGAAATTACCTCTAAGACCTATAAGTCTATGTTAAATATTTAAATCCTTTTGCATTTGTATTTCCTTTCAAGTGTCCTCTGCTTTTTTCAGTTGTGTAGAAGTTACGTTAAAGAAATGAATAAAGAAGAGATTATGACATATAAATACAGATTTTTTTTTTTTGCAAATTTGTCTATGGGAAATAGCAACTTTTCATTAGGTCAAACACATGAAAGCATTGACAGAAAATGATGTTCTGTTGTAAATAAAATGGTCTTCTTTAATATTTAGTAACAAACACAATTTCCAAGTTCTGCATTGATATGTTGTTTTATATTTTGGGGACCATGCTAATATATTAAATTTTTAGGTTTCTGTCAGACTATGGTACCACTTTATGACATAAAAAATGAACAAAAATAGAAAATTTTTCCATACTTTAGCTGCCTATGTGTGCATGACAGAAGTAGTATATCGAAAAGTATCAGAAAGACGTCCTTTTGCTACCACAAAATGAATTTTAACTAAAGATAAAATTGAAAATGGAAGGTCTGTGAAAGAGATCAAAGGGAAAGATAACCCATAAGGTACACACAAACCCATCCAAAATTAGAGTTACCACAAAGACGACTGTCAATCCTGTTGCATGACAGAGTGAAAATGAGAAAGGAGCTTCATTGTCACAGCTGCAATCCTTGTGAAATTATTAATATGGCTGGGAATGTTCTTTAGTATCTCAGGGATGGAGAAACTAGGAAAGAAATGAAAGGGATATTTTTACTCCCCTTGCAAATATGAAGAGGCCCTCTTTTTCAAGGAGTTACCAGCAGCCCTGGATAGCTGGGGAAGTCCCAGCGGTCTGGAGGTTGGCCATAACAACGTCAAACTACAAGAAGAGGCTCAAGAAGTGTCCAGGGAACTATGGGCCTGTCAGCCTGACCTCAGTCCTGAGAAAAATCATGAAGATCTTCCTGAGTGCCTTCACATGGCACGTGCTGGACAACCAGGGGATCAGGCCTAGCTAGCATGGGTTTATGAAAGACGGGTCCTGCTTAACCAACCTGATCTCCCTCTTTGATAAGGTGACTCATTAAGTTGATGGGGGAAAGGCTGAGGATGCTGCCTGGGTGAACTTTAGTAAAGACTTTCACAGTAGTTCCCACAGCATTCTCCTGAAGAAACTGGCTGTGTGTTGTGTGCATGGGTTCTCTCTGTCTTGGGTAAAATCTGGCTGGATGGGCAGGCCCAGAGTGATGGTGAATGGAATTAGATTTATCTGGAGCCCATTCACAAGTGGTGTTACCCAGGGCTCAGTGTTAGAAGCATTCTTGTTTAACATCTTTATTGATTATATGCATGAGGAGACCAATTGAACCCTCAGTAAGTTCACAGGTAACATCAAGTTGGGCAGGAGTGTTGATCTGCTGAAGGGTGAGAAGACTCTTCAGAGGGATCTGGACAGGCTGGATCAATGGACCAAGGCTACCTGTAGGAATTTCAACAATGTAAAGTGCTGGCTCCTGCACTTGGGTTGCAACAGCCTCAGGCAGTGCTATAGGATGGGAAAAGAGAGGGTGAAAAGCTGCTTCCTGGAAAAGGACCTGGGGTAGCTGGTCCACACATGGCTGTATATGGTTTAGCAGTGTGACCAAGACAGCCAGTGACTTCCTGGCTTGGATTAGCAATAGTGTGGCCAGCAAGACCACACTATTGTGATATAGTAGTGATTGTGTCTCTATACTGGGCATGGGTGAGACCACACCTCAAATCCCATGTCCAGTTTTGGGCCCCTCTCTACCAGAAAGACGTTGAGGATCTGGAGCGTGTCCAGGGAAGAGAGCTTGTGAAGGGTTTGGAACTCAAGTCTGATGAGGAGCAGCTGAGGGAGCTGCAGTTGTTTAGCCTGGAGAAAAAGAGGCCCAAGGGAGATTTTATCACTCTCTAAAAGTACCTAAAAGCAGGTTGCGGCCAGATGTGGAGTTGTTCTCTTATCCCAGGCACCTAGTGACAGGACAAAAAAGAAATTGCCTCAGGTTGCAGATGGAGAGGTTTTGATCAGATATTAATAAAAATTTCTTCACCAAAAAGATTACCAGACTTGGAAAATACTGCCCAGAGAAGTGATTGAATCACCATCTTTGTAGGTACTTAAAGAATGTGTATATCCTGCACTTGGGTACATGGTTTTAGTGATGGATTTGGCAATGTTAGGCTCATATTTAGACGCAGTGATCTTGGGCTTCTTTTTCCAACCTGAATTATTCTATTATTCTATAATATATAATTTGGAGTTTTTTACTAAATTTGTCATAATTATGCATGTGGAATCACTGTGAAGGTAAAGGCAAAAGTAAAAAGGAGTAATTAATATACCCTTTGCAAATATCTGAGGTGCTTCTGAATATTTCTGTAAAAAAAACCTCAAAAAACCCCTTTTTGTGAGCTCATTTTTGCCTGCATTTATAGAACTTTGTAGTGAGACCTCTCACCAAAACCAAAAAGCTCTCTTACCCACACAACCAACAAAGGCCACGGTAGGAAGACATCAAGATTGACTCTCAGATATGTAAGAGCACCATGGCTGTGTCTAGAAAGAAGCCCTACATCCTGTACTTGCTGTCACCTAGACTTTCTCCAGCAGGTGCTTCGTGCAAAAACCTGGTCTCTAGAGCAACTGAGGTCAGCCTAGATATTTATCTCATTTATCACATTCTTTTGTATTTACCTCTCGTGTATCCTTTTGCTTTGATGCATTTAAAATAGGCATAGATGTGTTGTCTGGGATGTGTCACTTGTTTTGTTAAGGCCATTTCTTTTTCACTACACTCTCCTTTGCAGGTTTGAACTTCATCTAGATCCCTTTCTTGCTCAAGTACTATATATGCATTCTAAAAATTTAAAGCTCCTAAGCTCTACTCTGTCCTACATATTGTACATCATGTTGCATCCATATTTCCCCAAACCCTTTTTCAGAGAATTACCAGCCTTGTTATGAAGCCCACCAATTAAATACTTGGATAAACTGATAACAAAGCACAGATATTGGATCTGCTTTGTGGACCTTTTTCCAACTAGCCTTCTTAACTCCCTGTCTTCATCACTGCTGTGATCAATTTTAGATGTATAAAGGTAATTCTAAAAATTAAACTGCCTGTGTTTGCTATATGTGGAGTCCAAATGTACATAAGGGCAAAAGAACTTAATTAGAAGGTATTGGGGAATAGAAAATGGCCCTAAACACATAATCAAAAGAGTTTGAGAGAAGATGTTTTTCAAAACATATAGCAAGTTACTTAGGTGTTTCATAACCTCTCAGAAATAGCTATCTATATCTCTCTCAATACACATGCATAAAATATAGGTATAACTTTCAAAATTAAAGTTCATGTTTATTTAATTTATATAAATAATTTTATTTACATAATCTGTCACAGCAACAGAACTAAAATTGCAAAATAATTTCCCTTGCCACCACATGGCTTGTCATTAATGGGCATACATTATCAAACCAACATGGCTCTTAAGATGCACTAACACAATATATCATCAAAACTGTATTGCTTAGAAGATGTATATCTCAAATATAAGGCCAATTGACAAGAAATAATATATTCAGATATTTATTTTTTTCTGTATGTTTCAGATAAATTATTTAAATATGCAGTTGTATTTGAGAATATTTCTAGATCTAAAAAAAAATGCACAGATGTGCTTCAATATGACTATCAATTTTCCAATGTATTATTATCTATTTTTATCAATTATTCAATGTATTATTAGTCCTTTTTTCTATTATTCATTTCAAGAGTGTTTAGAGACATGTTGATTAAATTGTACCATTTTCTTTCTCATATATGATAAACGTGATTTGGAACTATCTCAATTTATGTTCTCAGTTTAAACCTTTGTTCAAAAAACTGTTCATGAAGTTTCACATTGTATTACATTACTACAAGACATTACTTTTAGTAACAATGATATCTGTCAAAGTGAATCTACCACAAAATGCATTATTGATTAGGGTTTAGGATATAATTTGCAACAATGGATTTATGAAAAAGAAAATTAGGCTATTGTCTGCACATGGAATAGCATCCAGCAAAGAAATAAACAAGTAAACAATAACATCCTTGAATAAATTTAGAAATATTAAAATTGTCTATTTTCAGGCTTTGCTTTTATTTTGTTTAATTCGTATCATTCTCTGCCTTGTATGTTCATGAAACATCTGTTATGAGCATCTAAATTACTAACTTACTGGGTATTTATCTTTGAGGTGTCAGCTATATCACCATTTGTTTTTCCTTACATGAAGGCAGAAAGAATATTCTAGGACCAGTAAAGCTTTCGCAACTATTTTACTAAAAACTTAGCTTTGCAAATATTCGCTTGCATCTTTTTAATTTACTTTCCTCTAATGCTCTTGCCCGTAAAACTCAATACTTCAGACATTCCTGCAGAGAGATCACCAAAGGTGTTGTGGTGGACATTTGTTGTTTACACTGGGTTTTGGTTGCACTGAATTTATATGATGGTTGCACTAAGGTTTCTAGTTGCACTCTTCCCCACACTATCTCTCGTGGTGGGTCCTGTTTTCCCCCTACCCCTGGGATGTAGTTTCTCCCCTCTGTCCCATTGGCCAGTGATCCCTCTCCCCAGCGTCCCCCTGTCCCCTAGGGGATAAAACTTCCTGGGACACATGGCTCGGGTCTCTATTCTCTCTGCTCCTGGGCAGGCAAACTGCTCTCTCCCTTACCCCATTCTCTGCCTAGGGATGAAGTCTTGAATTAAACCAGAACTCTGAAGAAATGGGAATTGAGTGTCCTTCTTTCCTCATTCTTGTAGCAGTTCGCCTAAGCCAAAGGCTTGCCAATTTAGTCTTTGGGACCAAGAGAACAGCTACACAAAGTGTTGCACATGTCATCAAAGCAAATGCACTCAAAGTTTGGTTGAAAATCTTGCACTGTATTTGCTCAGCTGTGTTAAAAGAACAACTCATTCAAGTTGTTCTCAAGGCATCCCCTAAGAAAATCTAAGACTGGAAAATTGTGTTTATATTTGACAATTGTTTTTTTGTATATTCTTGTTTTAACACAAAATTTTATTGATATGCACTTCAAATTTTCTTTTTGTTTAGAAAGAAACCTTTTCATAGAGCTCAGATATTTTTTAAAGCATAATTTGCCTGATATCCCTAAGAACTATTTAGTAGCAAACAGAGTAATATCTGGAGTCTTCTGAAGCTCTTTATTGCTGGTGGAAATGAAAGAATGTCTACTCTTTAAATATTTGTTCCCTATTCTCCTAATTGCCAGTCCATGCTTCTTAGGGATTATTTTATGTTGCTACAATGCACTTCTGAGTGTTTCACTGTATAAAACTTGACCCCTAACTTATCCCATCAACTAAAATGATAAGATCACTGGGACTATAATAACATTGAGAAAAAAAACCCTCATCCTGCATATTGATTAAAGGACTTTAGGATGAGTATGAATGTAATGATATTAGGGAGAAACCAGTAGCAAATTCTACTGCTTTTTTAAAAAGAAAAACTTTAACTTATTTTTACCATAATTTTAATTCATAAGTACCATATCCCTTTTGATGTCTAATTATGAGGGGGAAAAAGAAACCTTAGCATACAGTTAAATATGCATTAAAATTTCCAATTCATATGCTTTATTTTCTACCAAAAATGGTAGAAAAACTACAGTTTTTCCTTTTGCAGAGAACAAAATGGTATTGTTCAATTTTTCTTATATGTGAAATGCTCTACATTAGATACAGAAAATGCATAAAACTAAATGCAAAAAAGTAAATATGGATTGCTTTTACTCTCACGGAGTTAAAAATTTGTTTTATCAAGAAAAAAGATTTAGTGTAATTGAGACAACAGAGTTTATGGAAGACTTGCACATCTCCAAAGCAGCATGACTTAATTATTTGGTTGTATCGATGACTTTGAAAGGTACTTACTCCCTTGATAAGAACATTTTACCATATCTCCTTTTTCTGAATAAGGCCAAACATATTATCAAGACAGGATAACATCAATTTATTTTATAAAGCAGCACTTTAAAAGCAGTAAAAAACTCAAAACTAACATTTCTTTTAACTTTTTAGGATAACTTCACAAGAAAAAAAAATATTCTCTTGTGATAATGTGTATCTGCCGTTGATGTTATAAAAATTGTTAGAAAATCCTACGTTAGCTACTTCTGCCACAGCCTTAAGATTATTCAAGTGCTGATTTTCTTGAATGTTAATAAGAAGGAGAGATATGTGACAATGTTGCTATTTTTACCTTTTTTAGTTTGTGAAAGCAGTTAGTATTGAAGTGATAAACACACATTTTTTATCTGAAATCTGAAAGATTCAAAGGACATGCTAACAAAGACTGAATAGTAAAATATAATGACAGGAAAATTCTGAAGAATTTTATAAACTGTAGCGACTTGAAGAGTTGGATAAATATTTATAAAGTACGAAGTTGAAAACTGCAGTCACTGGAATTCAACAGAAATTTCCTGTCACAGCTTTTCATGATAAGCCTTTATATATTCAGAGCGCTTCTCACACCTGAGATTTGAACAATAAAAGATCTTTTCTTCCCTCTGCAAAGGTTTTGTCCTCACCACCTGAAAGCTAAAAATAGCAGTTAAAATATTACAGGATATCAATTTTACTTTCAATATCCATTGATTTCTATAGATAAAATCCTCTCTAATATATTTCTATTATTGCATGGCAAAAATGTTATCATTTACAATATAACATACAGAAAACATAAGAAGGGACTCAAGTTAAAGTGAAAACCATGTTTGAAAATAATTCTGAGAAAAAGTTAAGTGATTTTGAAAGTAGCGTTATAGATCTACATGCGTGACTCAGTGTTTTCTAGGCCAACGCTTAATCTGTAGGAAAATAGAATATTATTTTCCCAGAAATTCTGCCTGGAAATGAAATCGAGGCTGAGACCATTCCTTCTCATACTTAGCACTATGATTTTTTTTGTACGTTTCAATGATTACTAGGTTTGATTTCTCACAAAAATATTCTGTGCAAGGTACAAAAATCCATAAACCAGGAGTTTTTATTTTTCTGATATTAATTCTGTAAAATAAAGAGTAAAAATATAGGGCGTAAAGATAAAATAGGAAAAAACCTCTTGCCTCCAATCCAAGTTGATACCAGGAACAGGTACATTTAACAAAGGGTTAATATTCAAATATTATTTTCTTCAAGATCGAAACTGGAATGTGGCAAAGTGCAGGAAGTCAGCCAAAAGTGCCAGGATATCTGCATGGCTGAAAGGTCAGTCTTAAAGAGAAAAGGGCACTGGTGGAAGGTGGAACAATTAAGAGAAGTAGGTAACCTGGGAGGAATACAGAGACACTCTCAGAGTGTCCATTGACAAAGCTAGGAAAAGCTAAATTTTAACTTAAATTCAGTAAGGGACAACAAAGGGAAACATATCTAGAAGGACTTCTAGAAATATAAAGGTGACAAGAGGAAGACTAGAGAAAATGTGGCCCTGATGACAAATGACATGGGCAAGGCTGAGGTCCTGAATGCCTTCTTTGCCCCAGACTTTGCTTGAAAGCTCTGCCTTCAGAAATGCCAGGCCATGGAGACCAAGAGGAAAGCATGGAGCCAGAAAATTTTAATCCATGATGGAAGAGGATGAGGTTAAGAGGACATTTTATAAACCAGACATACATAAATCCATAGGTCCCAACAGCATATGCCCACAAGTGCTGAGGAATTTTTCAGCCCATAGGGTTGTTGTCAATGCGATTTCAATCCATTATCTCTGAACAGTCAAGATGACCATGAGAAGTTCCTGGTCATTGGAGGAGAGCAAATACCACTCCTACCTTCAAGAAGGGCAAGAGAAGATCCCACACAACTTCAGGCCAATTAACCTGACTTAATTCCTGGGAAAATGATGGAGCAGCTAATTCCAGAAATTATTTGCAGGCATAAGGATGAGAAAGTCATCAGGAGTAGTCAGCATGCCTTCACCCAGATGAAGTCATGCTTGACGAACCAGACAGCATTCTACAATGAAACAATTGCCCTGATAGATGAGAGAAGATTGATGATTGTTATCTACATGGATTCCATTAATGTTTTTGATACTGTCTCCCATAAAATCCTCATAGAGAATTTGATGGGGATAAGAGATGGGTCACTTAGAAAGTTAAGGGACTGCAGCATCTTTCATATGAGGAAAGGCTGTGAGATCTGGAGCTCTAGAGAACAAAGGCTCAGGGAATCTCAATTATATGTACAAATGTCTGACATCTTGAGTGTATAATGAATATTAAGCCAGGCTCTTTTTAATGTTGTCCAGTGATGGGACAAAAGGCACTGTACACAAACTGGAACACAGGAGACTCCCTGTAAGTGTCAGGAAACACTTTTTCAATGTGGGTCTGACAGAGTTGGGCACAGACTACCCACTATGCATTTAATGAAATTTCTCTCCTTGGAGATATTCAAAATCTGTCAGAATGTGATTTTGTGTAAGAGGCCTCTTGGTGACCCTGCTTGAGGCACAGGGTTAGACCAGGTGACCTCCAGAAGTCCCTTTCAACCTCAGTCATTCTATGATTCCCTGATACCTTGGAGTATCCAGACACTGTGCAGTGCACCCCTGTAGTACATGTCTGTTCATATCTTTTCAGAATATATTGCTACTAAGGCATATTGATGGTCTGTAACAAACTAAGTCCTTGGTGCTTCTGAATACAGCCCATGCCTTGATAAGATCAGGGCTACAAGAAAATAAATTAGAGAGGCAAGACTCCTGAAAGAGATCCAATGGTTCTGACAGAGTTATTAAACTATTGACTGCTTTAGCATTTCTATTCATTCTGGCTTAGTGTTTTGAACTATATAGGAGAAGAATCTATATTATACAATTTTAATATGATAAGTAATACTAACTACTATGTGTAATGGCAATCTACATAGTATAGCAAAGAAGAGGTGAAGACAAAGGTGCCTTTCAGAAATCATCATGATCTCTTGATAACATTAGGGCCATTGCAGCCTCTGGCAAAGTTTAGCACAACCTCAAGGATGCTCTAAAATCTGCTGGTTTGTAAATGCCTCCTGGGGCCATTAGGCTAAGAACAGTCAAGCCATGCCCTTGGCACTTGATATGCAGGAAGGAGAGAAGATGATAAGGGTAAGATAAAACCAAAGATCAAACAGACAACACAAGCATCAAACAAGGAACTTTTAATCTCTATCAGAAGAAGGAGTACTGAAAAAACGTTAGCAAATATGTCAGAGAACCAGTAGAAGGAAAAAAGCCATTAAGGAAGAACACTAATATCAATGAGAAGCTAATTTATTTTTTTTAAGTCTTTACCACAGGCTGCGTTTAAGGAGTTGATTATCTGGATTTCCTTTCTAATAATAAAGAACATAAAAGAATTAAAATAAAAGTATTTAAATGTATTATCAAATCTTGCTAACAATTATTTTTTCTTTTAGCTTCTGCACAAGCTGACAGAAGAAGCTGTTCAGCTGCTAAAAAAATTAAATTTCAAGTTAAAATCAATTAACATCCCAAAAGAGTAATGTAAGTGCTGTAACTATATTTTAAAATGTTGTTAAGCATGATCCAAGCAGTCAGAGATATAAAACACTACTTTTACACCTTTTTAAATGGTTTGAAAATATCTTTGATATAAAATTAAATTATTGGGAAATATGGAAAGTAATAGTATTTGTATATGTGATCTTTTCCGCACAAGGGGAAAGTCATGCTTCAATAATTTGCTGCCATTCTTTAAATGTAAAATAGAGTTTTTAGGATTAACTTTATTAATGCTACTTTGTTGCTTAGAATTTTCAAAGTCTGACAATAATATTTTCATAAAGAGAAAAATAAAATAAAATAATAAAAAATTAGGAGCTCTGAAGGATACTAAAAGAGAAGTAGAGCAAGTACTGTTTTCTCAGGTACCTTTGCAATTTGATCTTTCACACACAGTATAGTAAACTAAGGCTGCAGGAAGAATTAGCAGGTACAATTTACATGTCCTGAGAAAATCTCCTAACTACTAAACCAAGAAAAGATTTTCCATTAATCTACATTTAGTGAGCAGTCTTGTGTTCTACACAAAGCTAAACTTTCTCAGGAAGGTTCTAAGGAGGTTTAATTCAGAAAATGCTATTCTACTTGGAAAAAAAAATCTTTTTTGTCTTAAACTTCAGACAGTGATATGAAACTGAATTGTTTGGAGAATAATAAACTCCAAATATATAAACAGCTGATGCAAAAGTAATGCAGGTATCCCACAACACATTGGATAAAATTGGTTATTGTTACTGACATTTCTCCTTATGAAAATTTAGTATTCTTCTTGCATATTTAGGCTTCAAATACCTGTTGAAAATGATATACTGAAGTTCAGTGATTTTTTCAGACAGATAAAAATTTTACATTTGTCTAAAGGTGTATTTTCAGGCCTACTTGTGAGACTGTAATACAGCCCATGGGTTTCCTGATAGAAAAATGTGCATTTATTCTGTTGTTACAATAAATTGAATGGAAGGTTAGATATTATTTTTTAATTTCTCTTGCTTGTATAGTTAAAAGTTTTCTCTTATTTTGACATCACCATTCTATTTTTACATTTAAATAAAAATTATTTTGTTATATTATTTAAAATGATAATTTTCTTCTATTTTTGCCTTTGTAAGCTATCTGCTCACTGAACAGGGAAGCCGTAGATTTGAAGGTGCTTTTTAGTCTGTATCTGGCCCCAGGTGCTATTTTCATAAAAGAAGCTGGTACCTTAGATTAAACTAAGAACATTTAATAAGTGTTACTTAATTATTACTTTGGTGTTTTTTAAATATTTGATCCATTACGATGAAGTTATTGCAGAAAAATAAAAAAGGTTGAAGCAGAAAGCAGGGAGCATTAATTAGCATAGTTAGTGCTTACTATTGCTAATATCACATGAATTGTTCATACTACCATACTACCTAGAGCAAATATGTTCAAGGGAAAGAATGTGCCTTTTTGCCCCTTTTTCTAATCTATATTTACCTAATATCTCTTAGGGATATTTGCTGTTACAACAGAGTCTAATTTTCATGGACCAAACAAATCACTTTTGACAAATTTGTGGTATGCATCATATCATCACACTTTCATTATTGCTGTCACGTAATCCAGAATGACGCTGCAAACCAATATCAAATAGCTAAAATATTTTATTTAACAGAAATATAACATCTTTGGCTTTCTTTTTAATCAGGATGCTGATTTTAGCACTCATCTTGAAAGTTTTTCAAGTAACATCAAATGCCCCGTTTTTCCTACCCATTTCACACATTTAACTAAGTCTTTTGGGATATAAAGGTTAACTTTTTTCAAGGGTTAGTAATTTTCACATAGATCTTCTCATTTTGGAGACTAGTTCACCTCATCTAATGCAAATATTGATCTAACACTATCACTCTGTAGCAAATTTAAAGTTTTGGGGCAAAATCTTCTTTACTTCTGACTGGGTCATTTATTTTTTGAAAAAGTATCTACAAAAGATACAGCACATACAGAAGCTGAAAGGAAAGGAGAGAACTAAAAACTTTTAATGGGAATCCAAACCTTCTACTGAGAGGTTGGACAGGTCATCTCCCTTAACAAGACAGATAGGAAGTATTCATTTCTTTTAAACTGACATTGGCAAGGACAAAATGTGAAATAGCTTTATTAAAAGAAAGAACTTGAACTCCCACAAAGGGAGTCATTAAAAACAAGTCTGTGATACAATGATAGTAGTTAAATACAGTGCAATTGGCATTATAATTCCTAGCAGAAATCTACTGACTACAGTGAAATATATGATGTCATCTCCTAAAATTAAATTAAAATACTCTTCTGTTAATTATTAAGCTGATAGGACCTTGCCCCACTGTGCTGGCCTGCTCTAATGGCATTTACAAGGAACCTTTCCAAAAATATGAAAGAGGCTTTAGATCATATACATTAAATAACAGGCATTTTTAATTTATGTAAAGGTTTGAAAAAATGCTAAGTATTCCTGTAATTATTCACGGCCTCAAAAATTGTGATATATTTCTTATCTATTTCACAAGTTTTTAGTGGAATCCCTTTAAAAGAGAATACTGTCCATTTTTTTCCAAAAATCTCAACCATTTCACAAAATTGCAGCTTTTCCACCATTCTTATATAAACATTTAAAGACTCTGAATGCAAATAGGGAGATAATTTTATCCTTACTTTAGAAGATAATGGAGTTCTATATCCTGGTGTCATCAGGTCCAAGTGTAGCTTAGTTTTACAAGTATATTAGCAAAGACAGCAATCAGATTAAGGACAGTCTATTAATATTCCTTCCTGGTAATAATTGGGTGAATTTATATTTCATATAATATAAAATTTCCTTGAAACAATTCCTAGTTGTGTTTCAAGTGTCTGTCTTGAATCTTGGGTAGCATTGTTATCCAACAGAACTGTCTTTAGGAAAGAATTGTTCCTCTGGGCACTTCAATATATTCTATCTATGTGGTGTCACTCAAATGTCACTCAGAGATTACAAAACCTGACAAACATATGTGAATCCACAGACCACAAAGATCGGCAATTTTTATCTCATAATTTGTCTTTATGCCATCTGTATGGGTTTCCCTCTGACTTCTGGGGAAAATACTTTTTCAGCCATCATGAAGAGACGATAGAACAAACATCTTGAAGCAGAGAGCACAGACAGGAATGCACAGCAGGAGTCCAGATAATCAGTAAACTCTCCAAGAAAAAATTCCAAATGTTTTTTTAATGCTCATACAAATGCTGATGGACTACTTTGAAGACCAAATATAAGCTAATAAGTCATTGACTGCTATTGCAACTGAAAACTCTAAAATTATCATCTTCTGTAAAACTGACACGCTATTTTAGTGTTTTAGGGGTTATTACTACCCATGAATATGAGATTTCACCAGTGAATTTCCTGGGAAACCATCCTAAAATAATGCTGATATCAAGGGAAAATACTTTTATATTTGTCTAATGTTTTTCTTTCCTTTCTTCATAGCAGCTCACACTGTGGAAAATGTTCAGAGCAAGGAATCAGGCGGGCGGTAGATTCCCTGGTTGAAAAGCCTTGTATTCATGTTGAAGTGAGCTTCAAAGTATCAGAAATAGAAAACTTGCAGAATGGCTCCAATGCCATAGCAAAAACATTTTAATGCATTTCTATTGGAAATGTACAAGCTGTATGTTTAATTCATTTTTGGTGATCAGTGTTCTGAAAGCTGACCATGTGCCTACCATTACTTGCAACTCTGGTGGCTCCATCCATGAAAGAGCACAGTAAAAATAAAATGAGACAGTGAGGTAGGGAATGATCAAAGATAGAAGTACTTCTGTAGAAGGGGATATTAGATTAGGCATCTGTAGCTTAGAGAAAAGACCCAAAGGGATATATTCTTGATGTATAAAATAATAAAAGCCATGAATAAGGAGGCTAGGGAGTAATTAGACACTATTTTTGTAAAACAAGAACGAGGGGCAACTAAATGAAATTATCATCCAGAAAATTTTCAGCAAATGAAAGGAAGTGCTTTTTCACACACTGCATAATTAAATTGTAGAACTCATTGCCACAGGATGCTGTGGAGGCCAAAGATATAAATGGATTCCAAAAGGGATTAGAAATATGAAAGGAGATCCATCAAAATGGACAACCAAAAAAAAAAACCCAACCAACTACTCAACCAGCAACAAAAAGAGATGGTACTGAGAAAATATCTCTACATTGCAGTGCCAGAAACTGTAATTCTGCATTTGCCCTGTTCGTATACTCTACTTTTCCCAGGCTGCTGCTTCTGACCTGTGTCAAGAAAACGCAGGACATGTAATCTGTTCATACAGAATGGATAGGCGTTTCTGGACATGCCTGCCTGGAAACACTTGAATGGGTGAAGCAGCAGGCTGTCTCTGATTTAAAACATGTTTTCTTGCACCACCAGAGGTCTCCACCAGAAAATCCATCTGGTCTCTGTCAGGTGCAAGATTCTGGCATACAGTATGGCTGTTTTGCTACAGCTATAATACAACAAACCGAGCAGATACAATCTGACCTCAATTTTGAACCAAACATTTTTACCAAAACTCACTTTACTTAAGCCAGTATGAGTAATACATAGTTAATATGACAGAACAACAGAAATATTATTTATTATGTCTGAATGACCAGGAGCCTCTGAGGAAAATCAAAAGTTTCTCTAAATACATGGAAATTTTCTGAATGATTTTTCAACAATAAAGAAGTGTAGAACTTAAACAAATATGTAACTAAGTCAGTTCTTTACAGTACTCCTATTTGAACCAAATCTCACTGTAGTTCTTTGGAGTCTTTCAGCGTCCTACAACAGATTTTGAATCAAACCAGCAGAAATTATAAGCATTGCTTCAAGTTAAACAGGCACTTCAGGATCAGTTAGAGCTATCTTTGTAGTCTGATAAAAATAGATTTCTTTCAGTACCTTCACACCTCCTCTCTGAACTCATTTATGTTTTAAGATTCCAAAAAAAATTTAGAAAAAGGGCTATTTGATTTTTTTTTAGGTAAGACAGAAATAAGACTATGTTTGTTCCTAAAAAAACAAAACAACCCTTCTGCACTTTATATTATCCAAGATCTTGACTTAAACAAGCTGATAATATTAACGAAACCTAAAATTGTGCAGTTTTTCCAGTAATTTCTTAAAATGGACTTGGGATTTTTTTATCCTGAACTGTAATCCTCACAGGCTTGAGTGGACATATATAGAGCTCTCTCACATAAGTGTTTCTTCATAACTAGTCCTTACTCCAAATATTGTATATAACCCCTGATTCTATATAGAAGCAATTACATGACTCTCCTTAGAAGGCATTAAATAAATTAATCACAGGACTAGTAGTTGAAGACAAAGCTACCAATTTAGCAATTGTCCATTCACTGACACAAAATTTTTCTGGTTTCAAGGCAGATTACTTTTATATCAATGCGTTTCCTATAAATGTCATCTTCAAAATCATCTATTAGTCAGCCTCTATCACTGGACTTTCAAACCAGCACAGCAGACTTTACAAGTAACCAGAGAAGGCAATTACAATTTTTGTTTGATGAACATCAGCTAAAACTCATAGATGAGAGGCTAGATACTGGTTAATTTAATCTACCTAAATGGAAGGCAGAATATTGTATAACTATAACAGACGAGAAATATCTGGAATGTTCAATTTCATCCTGTAAGTTTATTAAAAGTACCAGTAAAATAAAAAGATCTGAAATTATTTAGCATTATTATAATACCTGCTGGTTGTTTTTATGTGAATCTACTTTACTGATTAAGTACCATTACATACATTTAGCAGTTGAAAACAAAACCGTGCAGACTACCCTTAAAGAAAGTAGACCATGTCTATCTCTCCTCAACTGATATCCTTGTGTAGATTCATTACACATTTGCTCTCTGCCTCATAAGACATTTTTATCACTGTTAAGTAACAGTCTGTGAGTAGATTCATGAGTTAGGGCTGAACTTTGACAAAGACAACATTTGTGATCTGTACCTTAGACTTCCCCCACACTGTTCCTGAGGAAGTCTCAGTACAAGTAAGCTATGCAGAAGAAACTTGCAGAAGATTCTACAACACAAAACAGCTGGGAAAATGAAATGTATGTCTGCTTGATCAAAATATTATACTCTCTGAACTAAGGCTAAAAACCAGGAAACTTCTTGAACGTTGCCAAACAACAGATAAGAATGTTAAAAAGGTGTTCTTTGCTGTGTTTGTGCTTTTAAGGACAGGAATTGATGCTATAGGTGATTAGTGATTCAAAGATTAAATATGTGTAAATACACACAAGTGCAGTCTCCCTAATAGTTATAATATTCCACAGAATTTTACAGAAAGGCATTACAGAGCAAGAGGAGACAGATTTCCTATGAAGGCAACAATTCTTGCAGGTGGAGAAATCTGCAGCTGTATTTTGCAGTCACCAAAACTAGATTTAGAGTTTTCTTCAAAAGCCCTTCTCACTGTGTCAAACAGCTTTACTGCTGGATTTTTTTCCTGCTTTTCGACACCAATCAGAAATCCTTCTGTATCACCCTTCTTTTTGACCTTAAACTTGTTGATGATCTCTGGCTGCCCGAATAAATTAATACACAGTCAAATCAGAGAGCTTCCCAATTGTTTTTAATGAGGGCATCAGCCTCCTGGTGCAAATTAGACAAGGGGTCGTAATACTTTTTTTCCCAAGCTATACATAGTGCTGTTCAGAAACAACTGAAATAATTTTTCGCAATTATATCTTTGTGTGCACTTTGCCATAAAATAAAGGGTTTTTTTTTTCTGTGAGGCATATGGTGGTGGAGGGAAACTTATGGGAGAGGCACAAGTCATTGAAAGTATTTTTACTGACAAATTCTGATGTTTTGTGGGAATCTTAAGTCACTTTCCAATATTTTCTCATATAGCTTTGTGTTTGTGTTTTGGGTTTGGGCTGGTTTTTGGTTTTTTTTTCTTCATTTATGCAAATGTGATCTTACCAGACACATTACTGAATCTAAGACATTTTAGCAGTCAGAGAGTGATTTTGTATTCCTATGCAGGACTTAAATTTATATCGCTTGTGATCTTGGGCTTTAAAATATGCACTATATAGAGAAAGAAGTGTTTAAGTACAGTATTTTTTTTCAGATGCTTAGGCACCTTATTGTTGGTTTTGTCACAATGTTCTTAATTTTCTGCATTATACTAATAAAAACCTGCCTATAATTTTGGATGTAGACATCAAACGTAATGAATTGAATTCTATACCACTTGAGAAGAAAAATAAAGAAATAAGGAAAAAGAAATGAGACACAATTTAAAAATACCTGGAAATATTGTTGATGTCTTTTCCTAGTCTTAAAAAATTGAGAGTCAGACACAGTTAAGAGGTAAGGGGATTTTATCTCAGTATTTAATAAGAATTCTTATGGAGCACTGTTTCACCAAGGCGGGATGTGCTGCCAATGCACACACACGATAGATCATGTATACAACATATAGACCTTACAAGTCAGCATTTCTAACAAGACATAGCATTATATCCTCCCATGCTGAGGAATTCCCCCCTGGAAGGGACAAATCTCTACTTTACAGGTTATATTCTTAAGTTCTAGAGGGAGCCTTGGTTTCTCAAGTTAGCGTAGGACTTTCTGATATCCAACTGCGAGGCCTTTTGGATGTTTTGTCTCCTGGCCTAACAGAATACTAGCACTATGCTAAGTTATCAGATGTAGGAAATCACAAGTATGCATGCTAGGAGTACTGAGGATACATAAAAGGTAGATAAAAGGTATATGAAAGAAAAGGCAAAAAATCATCTTAGCATCATTGTGACTGAAAACTTGACAGTCCTTTAGACAATCAAGTCTAGAGATTAACTTTTTGTCTTGTTCATCCACATAAGTGAGTAAGGCTGCCAATCTTCCCTTCCCAACTATTCCACACTGGATTTAAAGGTAAGACACATTATTCCTTTAGGCATTTGGAGAATCATCTAAAATACTTATATAGAGTTTTGCCTTGGGTCTTGTATATCCTATATTACGACAAAATTCAGAGCTCCTCTGAGGTAGTGATTATATCCATTATTAAACAATCTGCAGATCTGGCTAGATTGAAACATTTGTGTCCTCAACATTCATGACCAGAGATATAGTAACCAGTAAATAGGGTGATTATTCACTTTGCTTTTATGGGACATAGTATATTTAATTTAGAGTTGAAAACACATTTAGAAAGTATATTAGTGAGAGTAACTTCTTCATTACTTTCTTCACTGTAATAATAACAATAAGACTCTGTGTTGACTTGAATTCTTCAATCTAACTGCTGTGAAAGTCTTGGGAAACAGGCATACACAGGTTGTCTAAACTCAAGAACCATAATGGTCTATAAGCCTGAAGAGACTGTGGGTAAGCTCCTGAACATAAAAATGCTGAATGCTAGCTGTTTTTCATCTGCAAAGTGAAGTTACAGTTATAGAGCAATCCTGAACACTGAAATACCCACAGGAGTCAGTGGGAGGTTTGGAACTATTCAACACAAACCTTGCACTTACAGCAAAACACATCCTCACTGCAGCTAGATTTTGTGTCTCTGAACTTGGCTAGCATATGGCACCAACACAAAATCTTCTTCAACGGGCACCAAAACCATGGGATGGCAATTAAATGTAATCAAACTATTATATTTTTTGTTATTTCCTGAAAAAGCAAACTATGGACAAATCCACTTAGATAAATTATGCAGTAGACATGCTAGATAGGATACTTCAGCTTGCTCTGATTTAGTGGCCTCTCTGAAAGGCAGATGCCAAAACAGTGTGATGAATACTTTTCTTTTCCTATTTAGAATCAGGATTTCAAGTATATTACAGTTTAACCTTTATGTTGCTAATGTCTTCTTAATTTTTCTTTTTCTTTTGAAGAAGCAAGAAATTTTATTTGACATATAAGGAATCAGCATGTCTAAATACATCACTATTTTAATTTATGTGCCATAAAACTTTATCTTAATCTGCAAACAGATGAAATTATATGAAGCTGCTGGAGGCATTATTGGGAGAGAAAATGAAATTAAGTGTACAAGAGGCAGTTATTCAGAAAGAATATAGTTTTACTAGAATGCAAGTAGGTATTGAAATAGAGTGATAGAAGGAATAAAAAGCAACTGTATGAACCTAAACTTAAATATCCTGTACCCTCAGTTGCAAAGTCTTTTTAATGTGTGAGTAAACATAAAAATATACACAAGGCTCACAAGATCTTCCTGTGGGTATGGAAAAGAGTCAGAAGCTTGGGTTGCCCTAAATAGCCATGAAATAGATTGTCATATGGAACAAATACTACTGGCCCTGAATAATTAATAAAAGCCATTGTTATATAACCAAACATAAATGCAGATTGTAATGAGCCCTTTAAGAAAATGTGCTTACATTTCCTTTTAAAGAAGGTACTTATATTGCCACAGAAAAATGTTAGAGAGAACATGTAGGAGTACGAAATCTCATCGAGAAATTAGAGGGCTTTTAATATAACACTATTTAACTAAGTGATGTGAAAAGAAGCACAGGAAAAATGCAGACTATGCAAATGGCTGAAGATTGAGACAAGGATTTTTAATTAGAATTTGAATGAAAAAATGAAGGAATTGTAAGTGTAGGCTGCAAAAAGTAATATTTTTTTATTTGGTCATCTATGTTACTCCATCATCATAATGTTCAATTTTCAGAGCTAATTTTCCTAAGAAGGGAGGATAAATGGATCATAACTATCATCATTAGGAAAAAAACACCAGAGCTTCAAGTGGGAAAGATGCACGTGCCTGTTTACACATTTAGATAAAGAGATGTTATTTAAAAATTCAATATTACATTTTGAAGTACATTTTTCATTGCTTTGATAAGCAGATCTTGTAGAGAGAGAGTTTGCCATGAATTGGAGAAAGGAAAGGACTTCCTCTCCCACAGCTCAAATAACTCCTGTATTTTCCCAGCTTTCCCCTGAATATTCCCGTAAAATACCATAAAGCATATTAGTACTGTGCACTTGACAAATCTCTTTACACAACTTGCCTTTTTGCCCACTCTTGTTTTGCTCCTTGAAGGAAGGCACTGAACCTTCTAGGCAATATATTTAATTTTTTAATTTAAGTTTTCTTGGTTGTTTAAAAATTTTTTAATTACGGTTTGAACTATTTCCATAAATTTAATGTGGGTATTTTGTAATTTTTTCTTGTGCCCAAGCTTCTACCCTGCCTTTTGTCCAAAAGAATCAGATTGTAAGGAAAATTCTGTCATACAAACAGCAGTTAAATGACATTATAAATAGCAAGTAGAATGGTGGATAGACTTTCTTTAATTTGAATTACTAAACATCCACTTTGTTTTCCTATTTATTAAGTTTAACAAATATTTCTAGCCATAATTCCTTCATGTCTGCTTTTATGATGGCTACAGAAAGAAATCCAGTAAACAAATTTCAGAAGCATCAGTAACTGTTTTCAGTGTTTTGGCTCTCAGCATATGCTCCATCAGGCAAATAAGAGAGATGATCTACTGTGTACCACATCCTTGCATTTCCTGTATTAGTGCCCTCTCTCACAGAAGCTCTTCACAGTATATCATAAACACAGGGTCAAGTGTGCATTTCCCTCCATGTATCCTCCAGCTGCTTTAAAATTATTGATGATTATATCAAGCTATTTAAAGTAGCACTAAATGAAGATTCACCTCTTTAGGCCAATTCTCTATTCAAGAATGGATATTCTTTAAGCAGGAAAAAAGATCTTATTCTCTGTCTTCTTTTACAGCCAAAGAGAAAACCCTGTTCTATCAGTATTGGTTTTCTCTTTTTTTGTTTATTTGTTTGTTTGTTTGTGGGTTTTTTGGTGTTTTTTCTTTTTCCCAAATTTTCCTAAGTGGGAAATATAAATAATGGCTTTCTCTGAAAGGTAGTACTTTATGATCATTGTTATCAGGCCATGATAAAACTGTGTGAAATTGCACCAGGAATCCTGAAGGTATTTATAAACAATGTCTCCTTACTTTGATGGACTAAGTACATTTCCAATCCAAGCACTGTGATATTAAGTCAGAATCCATTGTTACATACACTGAGATTTTTTTTAATAAGGGAAGAAAAATAATTTCTGGTCCAAGCAATAGACCTTCAAATAACTATATTTTGGTTTTTTTCTGTAGTTTGGTTTGGTTGCTTTTAAAGTCCAGCTAGGATTTCAGCTGTCTTTGTAACTAATAGTTGATTGAATGGTCTTAGAACTAAGGCATAATTATACACTTCAATAAAAGAAGCACTAGGGTGTCATAGTGTTAAGTTTCTTCCAAGAATGAAGTTAGGTTTTCTGACACTAAAATATTGTAAAACTGTAGCTTGAAGATGAATAAGAAACATGGTAATAAATATAATTTTTAATCTCATCCAGAATATTGGGTACAAAAACATAGGTGTATAACAACTGATAATTCATGTAATATTGCTATATTTTAAAAAATATTTCCTCTTAAAAGTGTTTTAAAGCTGCTTTATGTATTATTCGTTCAAAAAGACATTTTGTCTAATTTCATGTTATATATACTTCAGCAAAGCAGCATTGTAAAAAAAATGTAATATAAACTAATATATGTTCATGTAAAGTTTATTCACTATATAAACTACTATTTCTTAAGCACATGAGATGAAAGCAGATGATTCCCTACAGATCAATGTTTCATGCTTACCAGATATCCTCCTGCATTGCTCTTGCCAGATGCAGAGATGGGTTTCCTGAGGTATTTTGCATTACTTGTCAGCGGCATGGCAGCAGGTAGGTAACTCAAAAATATTGTTGGACATTCTTGAATCTTGTAAATGGGTCAGGAAAACATGTTTAGGCATATGAACCAATCCTAATAATAACAAAGCATATTGATAATTTGTTGTATATTTTCTTCATAGTTTATACACAGTGGGTCTGGGGTTTGTGAGGTGAAATGCTTTTCTAAGGATAGATTTCAAAGGACTTAATTTTAAATTAATGAAAATCTAATTTTGTCCATTATCCAGAAACTGAAGATATGTAACACACTTTTTCCTTAATCAATTCCTGACTTGAAGAGTAGCTAAATTTTCTGATTTATTTATTCATTTATTTAGCTTTATTTGGTCTTCATTGTTTTTTTATGCATATGTACATGTGAAAGAGAGAGAAACTATTCTATGTATGTTCTTATATGAAAAGATTTTTCTGATACTTGCCTAAGATCATTGAGAGATTGAGAGCAACATAAGCAAAGGCCAAATAGTTTTAAAAAGCACTAAAGAAAAAGGTATTTTCTGCCACGTATGTTTATAACTCTCTAAAGGGTGACTCTTTTTGGATATGAAGAGTAGTATCAAAAGTTTGGGTTTTGTTTGAAGAGTGAAAATATTTACATAAACTCCTGGAGTACATTTTGTGGAGTACATTTTGGTCTAGTAAGTTTGCTGTACTAATTTCTGGCATGGAGAAAATTGTGTTCTTCAAAACTTGTTTTGCCTGCAGATGAGAGGCAAATGTGAAAGAGGTGGAGTGTTTTATGTAAAGAATGAGGTATGTGTGTAGAGCAGAATTGACCTGTGACTAGTAGGGCTAGTAAAATGTATCAGTGAAATGAGAAAAACCCTAAATATATAACCGAATTCTGACCTTTTTTGTTGTTGTTTTGCTTTTTTATCAAGGAAAGAAATGTAGGCTTTGTATTTTTTCTTCCTTGCAGAAGATGAAAACTAAATTCAAACATAGTATAATGATTAATGTATTGAGATACCTTTACCACCAAATGCCTAAACTGGAATTCATCCAGCCAGGTCTTTAGCAGGAGAGCTCAAAATATGTAATATAAATAACTGTTACTGAGCAGGTAACAGGTGAACTAATCACAGGGGTGTGTTGTGAAAAAAGGGTGATACTATTTAAAGCTGATAAAGCAAAACACTACAAGGGTCATAAATGGGTGAAGATAAACTGTTTTGAGATATTCTTATAAACATGTAACACCTGTCATAGCTAAATTCTGTACTCATTTAAGTAGGATTGGGTAAATTGGTGTAAAAATTATTCTAAATAGCATAATACTGGATCCTGCAGGTTGGAGAAAAGACAAAAAGCTGGAATTCTTTCATACATTGTCTGTGAAAAGGGGTGGCACATCATCAGAGCCCCTCTCTTTGTCTCATCAAGGAGACAATTAAATCTGTAGTTGATATACAAGATTGTTATAATTGACGTGTTTCAAATTACTGGCAGGCATTTAATGAGCATATTCTTTTTTTTTTTACAGGCTTTTTATCTTAGTATTGTTTTGCAAGCTGGCTAATAAGGTATTCCACCATATTCAGATTTTAGTGATGGTAGAAAATATTGAAATTCTAGAAAAGGAAAGAATGGGAATGGAACTTGCATAATCTCTGTTGGTGACTTGATTGATTTATGTTTGTGCCATATATCTTTGACATTAAATATTTGTTCTCAATTAAATAAAAATTGAGTAAGGTCCTTAGTGAATTGCCTGGGTTGTTCAACCTTCTTTACCGTTTATTTTTAAAAAAAACATTGCAAAAGCATCATCTGTAAACCCAGCAATTCTGGAGTTTGTTTTGGCTTAGAATCAGCTGCTCTTTTGGTATCTATCCAGACATTCACGTGAGAATTTTTGATGAAATTTGCGTTTTCTTCAAAGTTTGAATGACGCTCTCAGAATCAAATTTGATGCTTCATGAGTTTCACTTTGAGTCACTATACTACTCTACCATCCTGGTATACTCCCAAGACAAGTGAAACTACTGAAATAATATTTTACTATTCTGAGTTGGTCAAAGCTTCATTACTTGCAGAATGACTTATTCCTTATCTCATTGTTCATTTTCTGGGAACAATTTTCATTGTCTCCGAAGTACTCAAGTGATAAATAAGACGGAGCAGAGAATGGCAAGTAAAGGTCTAGAATCATGGATAAATGATGTTACAGATTACATTTATAATGCTCGGGGTTGTTTATATTTTGTATCCACTATTATTATGTGATTATAACGTAGTGGTATCTGGAGAGCAACAGGCTTTAGCTAATATATAAAAATGGCATACCTTTGCTCAAAAAGATGACAGTCTCGAAGAGACTGCATAACAAGTGGATGCAGCAAGCATATAAAATAAGGGCATAGCTGCTGAGATGTGAAGAGGCAGGAGGAGTATGGTTTTGAGCTAGTTGCAATGCTATCCCAACACATTGACTGCAGGTTCACTGTGTACCTCTTAAATTTCACCATACACAAATTGTATATGCATCAGCTCATGTCTCTGAAGTGCCTGTATCCTAATGCAGGCAGCATGGAGAGTTAACACAATGAGGGAGAGATCTGTGCGCAGTTGTGCACTGAGGTCTTTTTGGAGATGTGGTGGGATGGCTTCTGTGTCTGTAGTGTTGCAATGAAGTAGAGGATATGGGCTCTTCAGGAGGTACAGAAAGAAAAAGACTTTAGGAGAGACTGTTGTCCTTTTTCTAAGAGAGCATCTGGAGTGCATAGACCTTTGCCAGAATGGATGAGGAGCTTATTTGATAGAACTAAAAAAAAACAAACAAAAAAACAAAAACCAGAAAAACAACAACCATGTAAGGGTGACATTAAAGTGGGTGTCTGCTATTGAACCACCTGAGCAGGGAAGAGAAGTGGATCGCTCCTCTAAGAGGAACAGCTTTATTTTCATACATTTCAACACTGGAACTCATGGGGACTTCAACTACCCCATATCTGCTACAGAAACAGCATAGCAAGACATAAGCAATTTGAAAGGTTCCCAGAGTGCATGACAAGTTACTTTGTCCTCTGACAGATAGAGAAGCCAACAGAGATGGTCTCCTAGACCTCATGCTAACCAGCAAGGAAATAATCTTTGGGGATATGAAGATCAAAGGCAGCCTTGGCTAAAGTGACCAGAAAGTGGGGAAGTTCAAGATTCTGAGAGCTGAGTGAAAAGAAAACTCACAAGCCTGGACTTAGGAGAGTATTCTTTGGTCTCTCTCAAGACCTGATTGGAAGAGGTCCATTGAATTGAGTCCTGGATGAAAAAAGAGGACTAAGAAAATTGGTTAGTGTTCAAAGATCATCTCTGCCACACTCAGTTCCATCTGAGCGATACAATGTCAGCCAAATATGTGGGAAGGTCTAAATGAATGAACTAGCAGCTTCTAGTCAAATTACCTGAAAGTAAGGGGCAAAGAAAATGGACTCGGGCTCTTGGTGGCACTCACTGAGAGGAAAAAAAGGCAAAGTACAGAAACCCAAGTTTCCTCTGAATATCTGAAATTTGTGAGGGTATCTGAGCAGTGGCACAGGTTACCCAGAAAGGTTGTGGAGTCTCCGTCACTCAGGAATTTTCTGGCCATGGTCCTGGGCAAGCAGGTGGCCCTACTAGAGCAGGAGGGTAGATGACCAGAGGTCTCATTCAATCTCAAACAGTCTATAATTTTGTGATTCTGCTTTACACTGAAGGTGAATCTTGAGGTGGAATAGTGTAGCAGCATTTTTACAGAGGACTCAGAAATCTGCACACCTCTGGAAAAATGCCTAGAGCTAAAATATTTGCTTCTCATAGATTGGGATTAACCTGCTGTACTTTATTATTAATTCTATGCCAAATGTAGAATCCAGTATGTTTTTTTATCTGATTT
Organism: Bombycilla garrulus; assembly: GCA_013400315.1. Taxonomy (NCBI): domain Eukaryota; kingdom Metazoa; phylum Chordata; class Aves; order Passeriformes; family Bombycillidae; genus Bombycilla; species Bombycilla garrulus. The sequence continues at coordinate 330,620 of VXBU01018640.1, read as the reverse complement.
CTTGAGTTGAATTATATATAACAGAAATAAATTACATGAACTTACACTTTTCAAGGACAAATAAAATGCATTAGAACAGTACCCACAAAACAAAAAAAAATGTATCTTAATAACAAATGTCATTCATTACAAAGAGGTAATATGCAGTTTTGCTTAGATGATACTGACATTTTACCAGTGTGGAACCTTAACCATTCCCTATTAGACAAAATTACTTATTCTTTTTCTTGTAAAAGATCAGAGAAAAAAAATTGCCTGTCACTCTAATAAAAAACATTAGTTTGTTGAAAAAATTCCAGGCCAAATCGGCCTTACCTTTGCTTCAGCAGAAGCTTCATGCTGAGACTAGAGGTGTATGATTGACCCATCATCTCTGCTGGAAGCCTCTACTCCTCTGCTAGCTCTGACTTGTGCAACCTCAAAATAAGTGCTGATATTTTACAATTTATGACACAAAGGAAAAAAAAAAAAAAAAGAAAATGGAATATCTGATTAGGAATATAATTTTCAGCCACCACTGTTTCCTGAATTTTTTGATTCGTGGTACCAGCAGTTTGAATGGGTGTATATTTATATATTTATATATATACACCCATAAATATAAATATATTCCAGCATTATATATATATATATATATATGTATAAACACACACACATAAAGTGCTGGAATCCTTCCAGTTAAAATAGACTAATAAAGATTTGGATTTAAGCCATTTTTTTGTCATTAAGAGGCAGGCAAAATGAAAATTAAAAAAAAGAGAAAGTGTTGAGTATGAGTACTTCTCCTTCATCAGTCAACTGAGAATTTAATTAATATATTACGAACATCTTTTTCATGTGTGACATAGCTCCATTATCCCTACTGGAATGCTTGTGGAAGCCTAGAGTCAAATATCATATTGACTTTTAATATGGATTTGTGGGAAACACAACAGGTGTTTGTACAAAGTGATAGAACTTTACTATGTTTTAGAACTAGAAAGATACAAGACAATTTAAAATCTAGTGAAACAAACCAATGACTGGATTATACACACTTTTTACTAATTCTAACCAAAAAGAACCCTAAAATTCTGTACTATACTTTCTTTTAAGGATTTCTTTCCTTAAAGGGACTGTATAATATTTTATTAGTTTATGGTACTGAAATATTTATGTAGAAGAAATAATACTAAGAATTTAGTGTTCCAAAGAGCGGGTTCTTAATCATCAGTATCTATGTAAACACTTGAAGCAACTTCTCTGAAATAGTTGTTTCTCAGTAGCCAGTTTTTCTTGTTAGCATTCCAGTTCAATCTCTTCTCCCTGCTCTATCATTACCAAAGGATTTTCCTTGACTAATGCTGTCTACCATAAGATTTCATTTTTCCTTAGGCTTACAATTATTTAATTCTCCTCTTATCATTCTGTGGCCTGTACCCATTGATTTCTTGTAGAAACTGCTTAGAAGATATGTTAAAAAAATAAGCAATCACCCTCCACCTCCCTAGCAAAAAATCCAACCAATCAACAAACCAACCACCCAATCAACAACAATCAAACAAAAAGAAAACAAAACAAAATGAAAACAGACAAAACAAGGAAAGGAAAGGAAAGGGAAGGAAAGGGAAGGAAAGGGAAGGAAAGGGAAGGAAAGGGAAGGAAAGGGAAGGAAAGGGAAGGAAAGGGAAGGAAAGGGAAGGAAAGGGAAGGAAAGGGAAGGAAAGGGAAGGAAAGGGAAGGAAAGGGAAGGAAAGGGAAGGAAAGGGAAGGAAAGGGAAGGAAAGGGAAGGAAAGGGAAGGAAAGGGAAGGAAAGGGAAGGAAAGGGAAGGAAAGGGAAGGAAAGGGAAGGAAAGGGAAGGAAAGGGAAGGAAAGGGAAGGAAAGGGAAGGAAAGGGAAGGAAAGGGAAGGAAAGGGAAGGAAAGGGAAGGAAAGGGAAGGAAAGGGAAGGAAAGGGAAGGAAAGGGAAGGAAAGGGAAGGAAAGGGAAGGAAAGGGAAGGAAAGGGAAGGAAAGGGAAGGAAAGGGAAGGAAAGGGAAGGAAAGGGAAGGAAAGGGAAGGAAAGGGAAGGAAAGGGAAGGAAAGGGAAGGAAAGGGAAGGAAAGGGAAGGAAAGGGAAGGAAAGGGAAGGAAAGGGAAGGAAAGGGAAGGAAAGGGAAGGAAAGGGAAGGAAAGGGAAGGAAAGGAAAGGAAAGGGAGTCCACAATAATTATGCTTTCTTCTGTATTTTATTTTGGTGAGTTTCAAGCTTTTCCCTTTCTGTTCAGAATGGTAATGACACAATCAGAGATTTAGAGCTCAGGATCTGGCTCACAAGTAGCATTATTCTATCTTACAGCTGCACATGAGAAAGATGAGGATTTGGCATGCCTTTTCCCTTTAGTACTCAAAATCCAGTTAATGTATTATTAAAATTGTTGGGTTTTTTCTACTTTTTTTTTCTTCCTTTTCTCTTTACCTTTAATATTGCCAACTGCCTTGATGCAAACAGGAAGAATTTTTGAGTCTTTATCAGAATGTGAAAAAAAGTTGATAACCTACACTGAATTACTGTACACTGAGAAAATGTATAAATCCCAGAATAAAATTTTCTTATGTATAAACCTGTTATTTCTGTTTTATTCACTTACATAACTCAAATCAATGCATGCTTGCGTTTATGGTCTTTTGGAAATCAAACAAGATATATAGATACATACATATACATATACATATACATATACATATACATATACGTATACGTATACGTATACGTATACGTATACGTATACGTATACATATACATATACATATACATATACATATACATATACATATACATATACATACATATATTTACCAGTAACTTTGTCTTTTGTTTGTAAAAAATTAGAAGGCTGATAATGAACCCTGTTGTGAAGGATACTATCCCTGTTCTTTTTTTTCCCTGTATAACATATTTTGACTTGCAAAAAGGGAACAAAAAACCCAATCCAAAATAATTTTCTTCCTTTCTTATTGTACATATTATTCTGAATAAACTATTATTCCTGAGTCTAAGCAGAAATGCTGGTTCTAAATATAATTGTGCTAAAGGCTTTTAGTACTAGCATAAAATACTAGTAAGAACCAGAAGCCATCATTGTCTTTTGAAAAGGTACTTCAGATGCATTCAATGAATTCAATGAAAGTTCGAGATGCTTTCCTTATTTATTTTATCTTTATGCATGAATATGAATTATTTCTTCTTCTAGCTGGAAGTGGCTGTCTGAACTTCAGTCTATTTTAGCTTAAAAAGCTTATTTTCTTTGATGGGAATTAAAAATGGTTTCTGTTTTCAGACTACACTACTTACTGAGCTCTTTAATAACTGGTTATTTGTGTCACTATAGATTAAATTTAAGACCAAGTTCCCCTATATCTGAAGGCTTTATTATTGCTTAAAGGAGTTGATATTCATTTCAATTCTGCTTCAGATACAGTTTTGTATTTCATCAAATATCTTGATAAAAGATCCATTCATCACAGTTATTACCTAAATTATTCTGAACCAACAGGTCTAGCACATCTTATTAAAATATTTTTTAATTTTACTTTCTGCTTAAGCAGTTCAATCCCAAATCAAAGATGTTACCATAGTTATATGTTTTAGCAGTATTAGACAACCCTTTGCCTATTTGTATGTTCTGATTAAATTTCTTCCTGCTGTAGGGGTTTTCTAACTCCATCAAGTATCCAGAGGTCATTTGAGTTCTGCTTATGTTCAGCTTTGCAAATTCCCCATCCTTGGTGTCACACTCCTAATCTCCTGACATCTCAGAAAATATCAAACAATAATATATAATATAATGGTTATTCCTCAGGCCATGCCATGTATGTTGGCCGGCTTGACTAGGCAAGGCAGTACCCTGGGCAGCAAACTACCAGAGGCAGCTTCTTTCCCTGGGTAGTCACAAGGCTGACTGATGCTGGCAGGCAAGTAGGAATGGTTTGAACCATCATCCAATGACAGCAGCAGTAGCCCACCCGAGAAACATTAGTTATTACCATCTTGCCCAAAGGAGGTTGACGTCTTTTTCAAAATCTCAGCTTGCCTCCTGCTGTCCAGGGTAATTTAACACCTTTGAATTTGTCCTTTCCCGCAGGAGCCACTTACACCTTAGTACTCAGCAACTGCCTTTTGCATTAATGTCCCACAAGCCTTGGGCTCTGTGTGATTATCCCGAGGTTACAGCTGATAGATCACATCATAACAGTTTGTGTGCAAACTAATGCTCCATATCTTTGTGCAATTAATAACATAATTTTCTTTTTAAGTAGTGAAGCTAATTTTTTTGTATCAGGCATCATAATTTAGGTCTTCACTTTGGGTTTAATCTTGCATCACGTATTCTAGATTCCACATACATCTCCATGCTCACATGTAGTACTGTCTCTACTACTAAATAACTAGTAGACATAACAAAAAAAAGGAATTTCCTTGGTTGGTTTCCTATTTATAAAAATAAGTCATTGTCTTCACTCCTTTATTCCTTTTGGGTTTCTCTGACTCCTGAACTCTTTTCTCAAAACACAGATTTGAGCATTAAGTGTTAATTGTCTCCTGTGACTGTGAGTAACAGAAAGTGCCAAAACTGATGTGACAAAATTCTCTCTGTCAACTCCACTCTAGCATCTAAATATTTTATATATCCTATGCAGGCAACACAACACAATGTAAAGTACTTTCACTTGATGGCTGTAAATTATGAAACAGCTCCCAGTTTTCCTGAAACCTTAGGTGAAATCTAAGGACATTTGCCAAGATGTGTCTTGCAAGTAAATCAGCTCTGCCTCTATAAGGATAACAGTTTAGACAGGTAGTCATTTAGTGTCCACTGTTTCAGAATGGAAAAGGACAATAGAATGGAGAACAGATCATGTTAGATCTAATCTTACAGTAAAATAAGCAATTTTTCTTTCTTTATTGCACTATAAATTGAAAGTGCTAACTAACTGAAAGACGAAGATAGATATAGCTACAATACTAAAAATATTGAGGCGACATTTGATGTATTCACAATAACTGCTTGCCTACCCATGTGGGGTGAGGTCTCATGCTGTGCCACATGATCTTAAATTATTGATAACTAGGAACTATAAAACCTATATTCCTTGAAAGACATGAGCAAAAATAACTTTTCATTCTCTTAACATGTAGTCTGCCATCTGATTTGGGAATTTCACTTCAAAAAGGATTTCCCCAGATCAAAGACTAATTGCATTTGAATTTCCAAATCATCCATGTAGAAGAGGAATGAAAACAATCACCTTGCAATATATGTATTCAAAAGATAGAACTAAAAATCCTGTGTATTTTTGTCCAGGTTTTCTTATAAGATATGGCATATATGGTAAAATTTTTTCTGTCCTATATGTAGAATATGACATAAAAATTATTATTTGCTAAGTCATATCCTATCAGGCTGACTTTCCATAAAGTTTTTTTTTTTGAAGATACTCTTTTGGTGTCTCACCTGAGCAGGAATAACAATTGAATCCAGAGGGCTCTTCTTGCCACAAATTACACTAAGATAATTTTTGCCTACATCTCCCTGGATTGGTGTATTCTTCGAACCTATTGCTTCATATCCTCACAGCCTTTTTCCCCAGCCTGCCCAGGGACCACATTTTTTCAGAGGTGCATTTGGAGAACAGCTCCAGAAAATGATAGAATATTTGGTCTCACAAATCTGGTTCCTGAGTGCAGCCTGTGCACCCAAGCTGTTTGCCTGTACCTGAACACCACACCATTTTCACACCACTGGAAGGTACTTCTCAGATCACAGAATTCCTATCAGCTCCTCTTCTTTCATAAAATCAGATTCATTAATTCCTGTCTACACTAATTTTCTGTATATCTGTCATGAAAATCTTGGGTCTGAATTAGTTCCCTTCAAACAAGATACAGCATTACACCACTGGAGTTAGTTTTGAGAGCAGTATAAGGAAAATTTAATCAGTGGAAATAGTATAAGAAATTAACACGGCCTGTGTTTCCAACTGCTCTTTAGAAATATGCCAGAAAGAAACATGAAAATAGCGTTGGGAAAGAAGAATAAACATCAAGAATAATAAAAAACCCTAATAAAGAAGATAATTTATTTGATGGAATCACAAATAAAACTATGGATATGTATTTTATGGACTAGCCATAACTGTATGGGAGGCATAGTTTCTGAGGTTGCTACAAAAGGTTAAGATTTCTTTCAGGAGTAACTACATAGAATTTATAAATCTGATGATTACAACTTTTCTATTTCATATGTCTAAATTTTTGTTGTTCTTAAAAGAGAATTTTTTCTTGTGATTTCATTTGTATGTCACAGAAAAAGGACATGTAGATATATATAGCATATCTATTATATGGATTATGATCAGTCCTTCTGGTAAGTACTTAGAGACAGAAATTTACCGGAGACCTCTGGCCACTCATTGTCTTTCTTGATTTATGCCAAAATTTGACCTTCTTCTCTGTGTTTCCTTTCTGCCTTCTTCTAATGCAACACTGGCAGAAAATATCTCCCAAAGTTGTGATGACAATATTTAGTTTTCTTTTGTTTATTTTTCTCCATATATCTACGTATATGGATACTATGTATAAGTATATATTTTAGAAGTAGGATATATTAATTTTTTCCATATCTCTAAATACTACACTAAATATGCAGGGTGTTTTTGAATCTCTAAATTTAATTTTCATTTTTTTAACTCTATGAAGTATTTTGGCATCAGGTAAGTAACTTTAAAGCAATTAACATAAGATGTTGATATAAATTATTAATGTAGCAATTAGTACAGGATATGAATTTTTAGTTATAAAGTATTTGAATATGAAACTTAAATTTCTGAAGCAACTCACTTAATATACAAATAAGTGTAATCTTCTCCTTTGTGAGGGTATATTCTTCTCACTAATGAAGCAATAAGTTCCAAAGTAAAACAAGGCATCGTTTTTGACAAAGTTGTCTTTACATCCAAAATATTCTAGGACTTTCTGAAATAGTGTACTAATGATGTAACATCACGACTCAAAGTCCACTTTCCTTTACATCAGTATTTCTGTCCTAGAGGATGATGGATACATTCTAAAAAAAACACTCACTTTTTAAGGGACAGATGAATGTCCTGCCTCTTGAGGATAATTTGAAAGAAAGCTGAGAGCAGCAGCCACTCATAGTTATGTAAATTATAGATATTCCTTTTAATCATCTGACAGACAAATGCAGTAAAGTGCTATAAGGTATTCTGCCTTCTTCTCAAAAGGCAGCCCAAACCAAAGTTGTGGTAGGTTAGACACCATGTGTCCCATTGCTCATGTATACAAATTATCACCATCACTACACTAACCCAAAATAACAAAAGAAAAACTTCACACAAAAATATGAAAAGAGGTAGTAAGTATCAAAAGAAAACCTCCTCAAAAGATTTTTCTTTTTTTTGCTTAGGATTAGATATGTCTACAGAGAATCTCTCCAGACCCTGGGATGTCAGAAATAATCTGGATGTAACTAAAGGCTTCCAGCCTTGCTTTTCTGTTTATCTTCAAACAAGAAAAGCTTTGAAACACTGTATTTGCTTATCTTAACTTCTAAGCTTTCATCTTGTCATACTGCTCAATTATTTCTAATATTAAAATCAGAAGAATTACACTATGCTAGTGACTACCTTTCCTAATAAAGAATCCATCATCAAAAAACCTTGAAAGATATAAAATGAAATAAAATAGTCATGTGTTAAGATTGCATTCACTCAGTTTCAGTTTAAAATTTTTTATAACATTGTATCTTTTCTTTTTTTTAAAAACTTTAATTTTTATTTGAAACTTTCCAGGAAGGACCTCCACCATCTTTTCTTCTATCTGCTTTACATTTCNCATTTAAGATTACTTTTTTTTTTCCAATATCTTCTCAATTAGGTTTCTGTCTGCACTTTTTATCTTGCTTTCTATTGTTTCTCTTTTCAATCCACTATTAAAGTCAGACTTAATAATTACTAGCACATATCAGTAAATGCTATGTTCACTCCTAGTTAGTAGAAAAGGTTCATGTCATTATTTTTGTCTCTTCTCCTCTCTCCAAACTTTTAATCTCTATTTCAAATATAAACCTTTCAGCAATGATATTTCTTTTACTACTGTAATCATGGATACTTGGAACTTGGTTTAGTACTTACTGAGGTTCAAAATTATCATTATTTAACAAAGTAGGTTTTCGTTTGTTTGTTTGTTTTTTTCCCATACATAAACAAATGAAAATGTGAATAACAGCATACTCTACACAAAACAGTGTAGTTCTCCAAATTTTTAAGACAAACTTTTTGGTTCTTTGAACTCTGCATCTCTCAAGTATAATTCAGTTTTTACATTACGTACTCAATATTTTTTTGAAATTTACTCCATGATATTTTAAGAAATTCTGGTTTTTCTTCCTTATTTCATCTTGGTGCTGTGATAATGTGTTTCATTGTGTTGTACAGTAGAATTATGAAGGAACTGAGAAAATAATTTTGATTCTTTAAATCATCTAAACTCATTACAACAGGACCTCCGCAAATTTTTTTATTTTCTTTTTGTTTCATACAGAAATTATATTTTCTAATGGAATGGAGTTATTATATAAGATCTCAGTGGAAAATTAATTTCTATGAAAACTATTGTTTTCTTTTGAGTTTTACAAACTCTGCGTTAATATAGAAATATTAAGTTATTAAAACCCTCGATATTTATTTTAAGTGAAATGTTATGCTTATAGTATTATAGTAGCAGGAAGTCATCCAAATAAGTACAAACCACTCAAATTTAGGCAATCCACTAAGTTAGAAATACCAGTTTTCATCATAGATAAGGGGAATGGATAGGCATCTCTAAGAAACCTTCCAGACTCCCTAAGATTTGAACCATACTTTTTAGACCACCCTTCTCTCCGCTTTAATTATAAAAGATAAGTAAGGGTGAAACCTCAAGTTATACTACTCCCACTTTAGTTACATTTGCGTTATGTCAAAATTCAGTGGAATGTAAAGCCAGAGTACATTGCATGTTAAGATTTTTATTCCCTGTCCCAAATGTTCTTGATGAAGAATTCATTACATTGTACAGATGCACATGGAGAGACAGAACCTAACCTGCCATTTCTTCATCAACTGTTGTATTGGCACAAGCCAAAAACAGTTCCTGTAGGGGGTGTCAAAATATAGAACCTGGTCATTTCCATAGAAATGCGAATAACAGAGTTATTTCATAATTTAGAGCCCATCTGGATCCGAGCCTCCATTTTCTGCCAAATGAGCACCTTGGCAAGGGTATGAGTTGTTAATTTTATGGGATGGTATTTTTATTAAATATTGAGCATGTATCACTGTTAATTTATGTCATGCTTTACAAGCAGATAATAAAATAACAGTTCCCCTCCCAATTCTGCAATGAGATTGCAAAAGAGAAAAAAGAAATGCTTCAGAAATTTTAAAAGTGAGGAGATAGTGAAGAAAGAAAAAGTGGAAAAACATTGAACTTCATTTCAGTGAACTGTATTTGAAGTGAAATAAGTGTCAGCCTTGGCAGGGAAAAAATAAGACTTTCCAAACCACATCATGAGAGAAAGCATGAAAATTAATTTAGGAGAAAAAATCAGGTGCAAAGAAAAGAAAACAGGAAAAATAATTATCTAAAACATCTGTCTCTGTATCTCCGCATCAATTACTATAATGACATCTTTCTAAAACTCCTTCATTACCTTCAATTTGGGTTACTGTAAATAACATTGACTCATTTGAGAAGTCAGTTTGCTAATAATTACTTTTTTATGTCTTTATAAATATATTGAACAGCATATGATTGAAGTCAAATAATGAGCATTAAGCTCTCCCCTTATTTCCTACCTCTTACTTGATTATCAATCAATTAAAATATGTTCTATGGTATGTGCCTCATCACATACTCATTCACTCTGCCTGTTATTTTTAACAGCAAAACAAAAACAACAACAACAGTAATATTAATAAATTCTTTCTTTGGTTCTTTGCAAGAACCAGAATAACAATTTTTTTCTGGACAAATATATGTGGATGTAATAAATGTCAAGAAAGCTGATGTGATCAGAAGTCTAAGAGATGAAAACAGGTCTGGAAAAGATATTTTGGATACTCAGAAAGATAAGAGACGAGACAGGAGGTAGAAGGATGTGTGTCTCAAACAGTGTTATGAAAATGCCATTAACAGGGCCTGAAAAGTCAATCTGCTCAGGGTGGCAAAAACAATACTGTGTATCAGCTGTTGAAGAAGACTACAGATAGTTAAGGAGATATAAAATTTTTTCATCTGTTGATTAAAAGCTTCTCTGGGGTAGATACAAGTTTGGTTTTTATGTAGTAATTTCAAAAAGTCTGTTGGACTTTATTTATCTTTTCTCAACTTCAAAATATGTGGATGTACCATAAGAGCCTTCCTTAAAAATCTCTCCTTGTATGGAAAACCAGATTATAATAACCATAAGAATCCAGAACTAGTAAGAAACAACAGTTTATTACATAAACTGGTAACATTTCCTGTCTGTTATTTCTAACAGTTAAAGATTTAGGAGAAACAAAAAGAAATATAGAAATTTTAACTATAATTTTTATTAAGTGAAATTGAAAAAACAATTAGGAGTAGGAATATAAAGCATGATCACTCTATGACTCTATAGGAAATTTATTTAACTCTGTACTTTGAATTGGAGCATATATGAGAAGCAAATTTGAAAATATCTGAGGTTAACTTTTTGTCACTTTCAATTTAATATACTTAAGAAGAACTAACAATATATATAGGGATCCTTTTTCCCCTGTATAATTTTACTTTATTCATAGTACAATTGCTTACTAATACCTGGTAGAGATTTTTTGTCTGCTTGTTTTTAAAATTCAAAATTCTTAGAGGTTTCTCTGTTGCTGTATAATTATTATGAGAAAAACTACCCTATAAGGAAACTTAGCTCAGTGTTTTATAGGCATTAATTTCAAATAGATGCACTCATATAAAAGGAACTGTTTAACTTGGGCATGATGATCTATAATGGCCTAAGTAACCTGTTTCTTTACATGAAGTGCATTTTAGGTGAAATGGTAATTCATCTTTCCCTATTTTTGTCCACTGTCTCCAATACATGACTCAGCATTGAAATAAAGCTCTTTTATATATATTGTGTTCTGTAAGGTATGGTGGATAAGAAGGATTAACCGTTAAAAAGCTCCATCGGTTCTTGAGGAAAAAATCCCAAACATAAATTGCTGTGCAATGAAAAGTATATGGGACTTTTAGAGAACCTAACAGCGATAAAGACATAACTAAACTACTGCTGTTTTTTGTTTGGTTGGTTGTAGTTTTTTTTGTTTTGTATTTTGTGTTTATAATAGAATCATTTAGATTGGAAAAGATCTTTAAGATCTTATAGTTCACCTGTAAACCTTGGACTGCTAAGTCCACCAATAAACTATGTCCCTAAGCACCACATCCACACATTTTTTGAATACTTCCAGGGATCTTGATTCCACCACTTTCCTAGAAATCCTATTTGAGTGTTTCGCAATCCTTTCCAGTAACAAAATTTTCCTGATATCCTGTCTAAACTTCTGGCACAACTTGTGGCTGTTTCCTCACATGTTGTCCCCTATTGCCTGGGAGAAGAGGCTGACCCTCACCTGGCTATCCCCTCCTTTCAGGGAGTTGTAGGGAGTGATAAGGTCTCCCCTGAGCCTCCTTTTCTCCAGGATAAATGGCCCCAGCTCACTCAGCCGCTCATCACTGGACTTGTGCTCTAGGACCTTCAGCAGTTTTATTGCTATTTGGGTGTTCTTCAGCAAGAGCTTTCTTTTGTTTTTATAATAACAACAAAAACAGAGTAATTTTTGTCAATATCACTGAATAAAAACTGTTGACAAGACTAGTAGCTTTTTTATTTTTTTTTCTTCATGTTGGTTAGATAGTTGATCAGATAGTTGAATACAGAAAGGCAGTTGATAAAGTAACCACCTTATGAAAAAATTGTACATACATATATTGATATTTTTTTCCTATAAGCTGATCGATATTTTAGTCAAGTTATTCAATATAAATGCAATGAGTTTTAGAAATTCAATAAGTGATCTTTCAGCCAGATGTAAATATTTGACAGCATTAGTAGATATAAATATTTTTTCTACTAAATTTAACCTTTATATAGATTATGTTGCCTACTGCAAAAATAATGGACTGCTGAAGATCAAACAAACATATCTCATGTATGTAATGACATTCCATGGGTAAAATCAAAGGTGCCATATAGGAAGCTTATGAAAGCAGTAGTCCCAGAATAAAACTCTGTAACATTGAAATTGGCATAAGGCAAGTTTTTCAGCATAGCATGGTCAACACTCTTCTACATTGTCCTTTAAGAATACTTATTGCTGAAAAATTAACACATCTTAACACATATTCCTGTAAATTTTTTATAAATGGCATAGTACCATGCAGTCATTGTGAATAAAATAAGGTGTCTAATTGCCTAAGATGAACTGATTGCAATTTCCTAAGGGACATGGGAAATTGGGAAATCCTGTATTTTTTTTTACCAACACTAGAAATATCGAATCTTTCTTCCACTGCAAGTGTTGGACATACCAAGGATATAGACATGCATTTTTTTTTTGCTTCCATCACAGAAAACTGTATTCTTTAGAGTTTTTCTGATGTTAAGTCATGAAATCTGAAAATTAGTGTGACATTGACAGTGTAATTTGAGTGAGAGTTGGTTGCTGATATGAACTTTTCCAATTCATATTACTTAAGAGAAGGTATGTAAAATAAAGGGACGGAGTACAGTTATAAACCACCTACATTTCAAAGGACAGCCACCAAGCAAATCTGTCCCAGTATGTAATTCTCTGTTTATTACATTTTGTATTTGAAATTAACAATTTTAGCAACATTTACTGCTCTCTGTTAACTGTTGAAGTAATCTGACACCAGAGCTGCCAAGGGTTGCAAAGATACTGTAGAGCAAAACTTTGAGAAATAATGAATTTACTTTTCCACATAGAAAGTCAAAAACATGATTACAAATAAAAAGATAAAAAGTAGAAAAAAAAACTCACTGTGGTGAGATCTGAAAGAAATTTGATGAGCTGATCCTGACTCAGGTACCCCTTCTTAGGGGATTACTGTGTGTTACATTCATACATGAGATTAATAGAAATAATAATAGATACACAGTGAGAAAGGTAAGATTATCTTCATCTGTCTAATTGTCTAAGCTGATTACTTGGACCCCTTTCACTATCAAAGGAGAGGGACAGGCATCTCCAAAGGATAATGTGCTGTCTGCTTCATGCAGGGTGAGCCAATCTCTGCTGAGTCTCTGTCTCTCCAGTCACTGCAGGCAAAAACAGCTGGGAGTACTTGTAAAGCCTATTCTTTGTGTATTTATCAGGCAATGGTAAAAAAGAGAAGTTTACCAGGCACTTTGGGTGTAAGATATAAGGGGAAGACAATACAACCTTTGGCTACAATATAGCAACTGGCTGATATTTACATGAAGAAGGCTTCTTTTCTTTTTGGGCTAAGAACAAAAATAGATTGAAAAAGATAAATGATAATGGTATGTGGGAGGTGGTTGAAGGCTTGAGCACAGCTACTTTCTCAAATACTTTTATGTGAAAGTGAAAGTTTGTGGAAAAGGTCCAAACACTGTCAGCATTAAGTTAAAATGAGATTTCATCTTAAGAATGTAGCAGTAAATTAGTTGACATGTTTTAGAGAACTTATCTTGGAAATGACAGAAAATTCTAAATCAGTTTATTATAAAAAAGATTAACAAAAATATTGACCATCCATAACAGAAATATTAAGCATCTCTGATACACAAAAAATGTTATAATATTTCTAAAGAAAAATTCTATTTCTAAATTATTTCATTAAAGAAGTACTTATTAATTTCAGCAGTAAATACATCCACATACAAATGTAGATACATAGACAAGTAGACAGATCTTACACAAATTAAATACAGCCTGCTTACAATATTTATCTTAAGAACATATTATCAACACTCCAGTGCTGATCTATAGACCAATGATTTTTCAGCAAATTAAAGACCTTGATGTATATAACAGACATTGATGTCAATTTCTAATGGAAAAATATTCATGTATTATTATACAGACTGCTACTAAACAAAGTATTTGCTTATTTTCTGCATGTCAGATTTCCTATGCACAGTGCCTTTTAGCATTTTTCAAGCTTAGTCTAACATCACTTCAGTGCCCATGGCCTTACTGGAACTCTGCCTCAATCCAGCAGTGAGTACAAAGGGTAATGCTGGGAACTTATGAGAATTGGAATTATAGTCCACAAAACCAGTCTAAGAAACCACCATTACCCATTGAATATACACATATATTTTTCTACTGACTAAACCCAGATTCTTGTAGATGATGAAGAGGCAAAAGCTTCAAGGCTCCTAGATGCTTCTGGAATCAATTGTGCCTTGAGAAATAGAGCTTGCCATTTATCCAGATCAACAATGTGCATTTCAGTTATCTATCTCCTTTGTACCTACAAACATCATTCGAGAGCAATTTCGATCCTCTGCAGACAGTACCTGTGCTTGTAGTAATACAATACACAGTAGGGTACTAGTTGGATCACTTTCTACATGTACCATGAGAATTACATTAGGATTTAGCACAAAACAATGCTATTATGCTGACTGTACACCATGGAGTATAGAAAAGGTTTACTGAGCAAAAAGGCTGGGATTACGTTTGCTTTTGAAAAATGACTTTTGGGTGTGTAGGCATAACTTTCTAGGGATGTCTGAAGGAGATGGGCTTAATGCTGTAAACCCATCTTTTCTCTGCTGTCTGTCTGTCATTCTCAACAATCCAATAATAGCTGCCATCAAGACCTAATTAAGTTTAATCAGAATAACCTAAATCATCTTAAGCAACTTTAAAAATTAAAAGCTTTGCTGACATGACTCCATTTAACTGCAAGTGACTCTAGAATATAAATAGTCACATATACTGTTTTAGAGCCATATCAAGATATAGAGGGAAGGGAAACTTCTGCAGGTTGGAAGTTTCTGTCAACTTAAAATGGATCATTGTTCTTTTGTGCAATTGCAGGGTTCATATATGCCTATGGATGCATTGTTTGGCCAAGGTCTATAAATTGTGAGGAATATTAATAACTGCTCAGCAAACTCAACCCTGCTGATTTCTGTTTGCTTCTTTGTCATCCGTTTTTTTTACTGTTGCTTCCCACATATCTTCCCCAACTCTACTTGCAATGCAGAAGAAAACACAGCACTTTTCTTAGGCCTCTAAATGAAATTGGTATTTGAGTGGTGTTTCTATGCATTCTGACAAAGTGCAAAATAAAAATATTTGTCAAGCTCTTCAAATCAGAACAGCATATTAAAAATGTTTATCCAATTCTTTTCTTAACTTGAAAAAAATGCAGTGAATGTTATTTCTTTATGTTTAATATGTTTTTAATTATTTAAAGCAATCATGTTTACTGTATCATTTGGTAAAACAGATTTATGTTTACTTTCATCACCACAGAAAAGATAAATCTATAAAGGTAATAAATCTTTAAGTGCTTCATAACCTTACACAGTCTTTATAGGTTGAAAGATAATCAATAATCATGACAGAAAAACAGCAAATGATTCATCTTTCAAATCAGCTTGCCTCTTTATGACACAATGCCAATAGAGAGAACTTAAATGCTGTGATAATTTTTTTTTTTAATAAAAATACCTGGAATGCTATTCATTAGAAATACTTTCCTAGGCAAAATTAACATTAGATGGATCTTCCATGTTCACTACACTTCACATGCTGTCAGATTGCACTATCCAATTATGCAGTCTTCGCTGTCTACTGCAAAGTACTTCTGACTGCAAATTTAGCTGTATTTATACTTTTATTCTGACAGTGTTTTCTATTTCTAATTCATTAATGTGAGCAAGTGCTAGTGAGGGGTTTTCTACCCAATGTAATCAATTATTGTTGAATAATTCAAAAGATTGAATTTCATTTTAAATAAGCAGCTTTTCATTTCTGAAGTGATTGTATCCCAAAGTGTCAGGCTTTTCTTGCTGAATCAGTGTACTTGAGCTCAGCCAGCCTTCAAGATGTTTGTTGTCCTGGTGACATCCTTCATAGTATCACTTCAGCAAACTTTAAGTGCCAAGTAGTCAGGAATTCAAATTTATCCATAGAGGTATTATTTCAGACAGGGCTCTCAGAATCAGGATTTTTATTTTCGTTAGTATTTCTTTACTCTTGTTTATTCTGGACTGTAAATCAGAACAAAATGTATCAGGAACAGTGTTTGAATTATTTTCTTCTTCTTCCCCTGCCTTCTTCCCTCTTGAAAATACAGAGAATTATAGTGACAGCACAACCTGGAAAGTCACTCTGTAATTCTCACTTGGGAAGAGAAATTTTCTCTAGCTACTTAAAACCCTCTTTGCCTGAAGGTATTGCAGTTTTGGCCTGATACTGCTACTCTATTGAATGTAAAAACTGTGCCAGCATGATTAGTGAGATTCTGAACAGCTAAATTGTGACTTAATTTTAAGCAGAAAAATGGTCAGTCTCATTGGATATCAGCCCACCAATTAATTTTGCCTGATCTAATGAAAAAAAACCAAAACTGACACAGAAGCCTTGTTTGTAAAATCAAAGTTTGGTTCAGAATGTGACTGTCAAGCACACTGATTACAGGATAATTACATTCAGCCCATCATATTCTATATTGAACAGTTAAAAATACCATATAATTACTTTTTGAAATATCTCTGTTGTGCTTTTTTTGTTAATAGAGTTTATAAGAACACAACCAAATTGCCATTCCAAGTTTTGAAGCACATAGCATTAATGTGTTTAGGATTGTTGCACTCAAAATATAATTTAGCTTCAAATGCAATGAAATATATATTTAATACAATTTTTAGTCTTATCATTTCTCACTCTAGAATTTATACTTATAGTTGTACAATAAGTTACAGAGAATATGAAATATGGCAAAACATTACCTTAACAGATGCAACTAATTTCAGATATTAATCTAATACATATTTGTTTAAGGTTTAATAATGCATGCTATGTACCTCAGAGACTGGGTTGGTGCATGTAAATAGACATTGTCTTGGGATTATATATTCCAGGTTACACAATTTCATTATTTATTTATTATCTCTAATCCAGTAGGCATTCATTATGCTGTAGGCTATGTGATAGGAATAAATAACTCTACCATTGGTCACTAGATTTAGGTTCTTTTGAAAATTTCTTCTTCTCTTAAGTATAGGTAGTACTCATATTTTCATTCAAAATGAAGACAAATATAAGACTGTTCAGGAACTTGAACATTGTCCAGAGTTATGTCTGTAGAGGAGGAATGTGCAAGTAAAAATAAGGAAACAAAGCATCTCAAAAAGCCTGATCAACCTTCCTGCAGGAACATGAGATGTGAGGGGTTTGGAGACAAACTCTCATTAATTGAAGAATGCAGTCTGCACTCAGATATGAAAAGATATGTATGTATTTTTTGTAAATAAAGAGAATTTTATAAATTATATTAGGCACAGCACCAACTGTTGTTCCTAACTGGGATAAATAAGATGCTGGAGTTTCACTTTACCTCTTGTGGAAAAATGGGGAAACTGAAGTTTCTTTGAAGTTGGTACTTTCACAGTCTCAAGCCAGATATGTCTGTCGGCACATCTGTCTGACATGACTACTGAAAATTAGACAAACTGTTACCTTTTCAAAATGTTTGACAGCGGGTATTTACTTGAAAAAAAAAAAAAGCATGGGTGTTGGTGGGTAAGGGGAGGAAGAGGACTAGTCCGTCTTTGAGTATTGCTGCAGTGTGGGGCTGAGCCGTGGCAGTTTTGACCCATGTCTGGATGTGATGCCCTGGCAATGAGCTGCTCCAAAATAGCACAAATACAAACAGATAAGATGATTGGTGGTGGATTTTCAGCTCTTGCTGGACTTTAGCAAGTCTGAGTATTAAGACTTTTAGGATTCTTTGAAAATTTAATTCCTTCCAAACTTTTTTACCAATTCTTCCCAACTTAAGTGGTATCTATTCTATGATAAAAATAACACTGTACATTTATTAATAAAATATATAGCCAAGAGACAGAAATCACCTTGCAATAGATAGCAGCTCAATACAATTCAGAGGCAAGATAATATAAGTGTTATAAATATCCAGAGATTTAAAATTTTCATTAGACTAATCTTGAAGAGTATTCACACAAAAATCCTTTGTTAAAATGTGCGTAAAAAATGGATTTTTTTATTCTCATTTAGGAATTGTGCTATGAAATATCAACTGAATTTCATAATTTGTCATTGATAGGAATTAAGAAAAAAATATTTGTTTCAGTGCACTATATAATGGATACAGCACCCCAATCTGTAGAGAGAAAAAATTTCTTATACTGACTTATTAAAATAAATTACTATTACTAAATTACTGCTACTTATTACTAAATCTTATAGCAACAAATCTTCAGGTTCAAATAACTAATATGTCTTGATATTCTATTAAGTTTAGTAAAAGGTTTCACTAGTGGTATAGCCATCCAAAACAGCTGAGGAACAGCATGTATTAATATCATACTATAAAACCATCTGCCAAAACAAAGCTGGAGAATAATTTCAGCTAGCTATTAAAGCAGTGTATATAGTAAAATTCAGAGTATATCAGAAATTGAGTATGCTAAAATGAAAACAATAATAAATATACTAATTCGTCGTAAAACTCTGTGGATTATTTAGGGATCCGATTTGTGCTGCTTTACACCATGAAACATGCTATAATTTGAAATTTGTTGCACATTCATGGAAGATGTACCATCACCCTTAACTATGTGCAGATGTGCAGTCCCACTCAGCTCAGTCCAGAATTAACCTGGTTTTCAGATTTACTATCTAATCTGATAAATATCCTGTCCAAGGGATATAATGAAAATCTCTGTGTCCTTTCTGCCATTCAGAGCATAAATTCACAAGAAATATAGTTTGCCACAGTAGTATTACTTAGGCCTTATCATGAAAACAAAAGACAGATAAACATAA
The DNA here is from genome assembly GCA_013400315.1 of Bombycilla garrulus. Classification (NCBI taxonomy): domain Eukaryota; kingdom Metazoa; phylum Chordata; class Aves; order Passeriformes; family Bombycillidae; genus Bombycilla; species Bombycilla garrulus. Next base: position 311,499 of record VXBU01018640.1, on the reverse strand, counting down.
ACAACTTCCTTTTCCCTTGCTGTTTGGGTTATGTTGTTTATGGTGGGTTTTATTATTTTTGTTTTGTTTGGTTTGGTTTGGTTTGGTTTGGTTTGGTTTGGTTTGGTTTGGTTTGGTTTGGTTTGCCTTTGTTTTTGTTTCTTTTTCTTTTTTTTCATTAAATAGAATTATTAACAAGAAAATAGTATGATTCACTTATTTGTTCATGAAGGAGTTCAATTCTATAACAGAATAGCAGCAGCTGTGGGACAAGCTAATGTTTAGCTTTTGGGGGTTGTTGCTCACTGAAATAGTGGTCAGTCACTTTCTGCTTCAGCACATCCATTTAAATCCTGAGATGAAAGCAGGTTAGTTGAACAGTTTTTTACCTTGAAGTACTTTAAAATCATTACATATTTTTAAATCTTAATTCCTCGTGTTTAAAGTAGGAGCTACTGCCATCAATCAACATGAAAAATTTCCCCATGGTGGTGAACTAGCTAAGTATTCTATGATCACACTGAATAAAATATGAGGTAGTGGTGTAAAGTTTAATCATCCTGTTTCCTCAATTTCCTTCTTTCCTTTCAACAGCAGCCACTGCGGGAACAATTCCCTTTTCTGCTTTGTGGAAGGCTCAGGCTAAGGATTTTCTAAGCTCTTTTAATTACTCAGTTTAAGCTAGGGAAGCTAAAGGACCCACTAAGCAACAATAAGGGGTAATGACTTATGCATAGAAAATTGAAAAGTGCTCATCTTGGTAGAACAAAGGAGAATAAAACACAACAAATGGCAAGTAAAATTGAAAATACAGAAGAAAAGAAGGTGAGCTATATAGATTTCAAAAGCAATCTATAGCTGCAATTAGAAACTATGCATTAAATCGAATTTTATCTCTTTTGAGGAATTGAAAGTCACAAGGGTATTTCAGAGTACTGTACCTACTTAATAGATTATTGATTAAAAAAAAAAGATAGCAGGACATCTTTCATGTGGAGATATCAAATATGCACTTATGGTATTTTTACATTACTTTTATTTTCTTTTTTTCTCCCCTTTTTTGTTTAGTTGACTGTTAATTGCATTTTGCTTTAGTATTGAGGCAACAAATTCATGATTGCTTTTGGGAAGCGTTGTCTCCCAGACACATTTTGTTCAGGATCTCTAAATGAAACCCTGATAAAACTTTTGTAATCTTTCCTATAGCTGTAAAGTAATAGGAGAATATGAGAATATATTGAGTTCTATTGAGAATATGAGTGCTAGTTCAATGTCTTGGTCTTCTTTGCTACCTCATCCTTCCAGCAAGACCTGGACAAATCTCCCTTGGTTTCCTTGTCACCTGCAGTAACACGGGTAATCACACTGAGAAGAGTGGCTGATAGAAATTCCTGATGCCTTTATGGGATCACTAGATTATTGTAATTGTATTCTGAGCCACCTTCATGCACGGGGGAAGAAAAAAAGTAAGAAATCCTTAAACTGATATTATAAAATACAGGGGTAATGCAAAAGACTATTGCCTTTTATTTGAAGTCCTGAAAAGAGGGATGTGCCAAAAGTCACAAGTCCAATAGGGACTTTGATTTTTTTGTTAATGCTGCAAACAAAAAATTCAAGACCTTTTCAAGGAACTATTTTAATTTCATTATGCATCAATAATAATGATATTTCTGTCTATTGGAAATACAAGCATTTGGAGGCTGTCCTAGGTTATAATGTAAAATATTCCAGAAGGTCTGTATTCTATCTCCATCTTCATGAACTGTTAAAATCAGGAGGGGCAGTGTTTTCCTTACCTCCTCCCCCG
>VXBU01018640.1:292714-309516 GCA_013400315.1 Bombycilla garrulus | reverse complement strand
TTGTTTGTTTTACTTTATTTTGTTTATACATATTAAAGATCTGTTATTCTTATCCTCATATTTTTGCCTGAGATCCCCTTTTAATAATTTGGAGGGAGAGGGTTTACATTTTCTATTCCAAGAGAAGCTCCTGCCTTCCTTGGCAGGCACCTGTCTTTCAAAACCAAGACAGAGGCAAATAAAAGCATATACATTAATAGGCAAGTTAACATGATAATTTCCATTTAAAGCAAAATATTGAAAGAGTCATGCCTAAAATATAGCTTATGCAGTGCTGATATTTGTATAGATTCTTTGATTTGCTACATTATGCTGCTCATTTGCTACTAAAAAATATGCTTAAACTACACACATGACTTGAAGAAAAATCTGCTCAAGGCTACTAAGAACAGAAGTGACTGAACAAAAAATGTTTTAAAGTTTAGGAAGTCATTCTAGGGAAGAGTCATGACATTTATTCCATATTCATATTCCTGAATATCCAGTATTTTTGTTGCTGTCTTAAATAGGGTGCAAGAATGGGAAAACCTTTAATTTGACTCATTCTATCAGCCTTACCATTAATAGTGAATTTTTTAAAAGACTTTGAAATCCGTCACTTTTTTGATTATCATTATTCTCTCAATATGACTACAAGGCCATAATTTCGGTTGTGGAGAAATATATTTGAGCTAAGAACTAATATTTAATTTTAATATCTCTTCCAAAAAGAAACTAAATTTGAGAAGCCCATCATTTTATTTTGGTTTCACTGTGCTTTATTTGGTGGCTAAAGCAGTTGCTCACAAGAAGATGACCCACTATACCCATTTCTTTTAGAGGAATTAAATGATCCGGTACAACTTTGCTGGTTTTATTTTGTTTTGTTTGTTTGAGGATTTTTGATTGTTTGTTTGGATGAAAAAAATCTATCTTGGACTGCTCCATCAAGCCCCTTCAGAAATAGTTTCATAATTTTTAATTTTATTTTGTTTGAATATAGCTTTGAAAACTGGGTTTTCATTATGACTTTCTCTTCAAGTAGTGTCATTTAACCACTGATATTCTAAAAAGAAATTTCCTATTTATCTTGTTTAATAACTTTTCTTGATAAAATGCTTGGCTTCAACATCTTAAATCTGCTGAGGGATGACCTTTTCCAAAGCCTCACTTTTTTTTCCTGCCTTTTTTTTTTTTCTCCAAGACAGGATTCCATTATGAACAACTACTTCACAGCATTTTTGGACAGGTACTATATTTTTTATATGAAATTAGTTATTTTTTATGCTGTGTGATTTGCCTTGACAATACAGGCTCACTGCTACTCTATGAACCTTAGTCCCAAAATCGTAAAGAAAATATTTTTTCTTTTTTCTTCTCTATGGGCTTTGCCCTTTTGAAAATATATGACAATAAAATTACTCATTCTTTACAAAACACAGATTTGTCATTTTTCTCATCTAGCATAGTACATCATATACCATTTGTGTAATTATTATGTCACAGTATTCTTTGGAAATGCAAAATAGTGCTCAAAAATATAAATTCAATCTAACTATTTGAAATGCCAAAGCAATTTTTCATTGTTAGATTTTTCATTGAATTCAAACCTCCTTCATACCTAAAATAAGGTGAGAAGATCAGCTTCTCTACTGACATGGTTCTGTGTCACATCTCTGGAGAAACATTTCTGACTAGACTTGAGTTTCTTTTGCTAAATAGGTATTCAAATTTGGTGTCAGAAATCAGTTTTAAACAGAAAGATGATAAAAGCAGCATTGAATTTTAAAAATATTTCTCCTGTTTTCTTATACATAAGGTTTTTCAAATAGATGTGTCTTGACATTTTAAATGCTAGTGTTTTATTTATTTATGCTTATTAATATATGTGTTTAATTAGTGCAAATTTCAAATATGAATGAAGGATAATCATGTAGATCTATTGTATCCAAGTATTTTCAGCCAGCAATTTACTCTCAGTCTTTATTGAACCCTTAAATGGAAGAAGACTCTGAGAAGACTGACACAGAAGGCTCAATCATGAGGCCCAGGGAAAAATATATGCAGTGACTGACCATAGCTGTTGCAAAGAATGCTGAATTTATCTCAGCACAAAGGGGACTGAAGAGTGGCCCTTGGCCTGAATAAATGGCTACACATGAACCAGCCAGCCACATCAGCTGAGCGCATTTCATCACTCAGATGTATCAACTGGCTTTATCTCTGCAGTGAAATAATCTTTTAGACCATAGAGCATCAGCAAGCATTGCTTTTGTGTTGTGATTCTGCTGTAAATTGCAACTGTTGTATTTTCATAGGTGTAACTTTTATGACCTTCAATTTACCTATACAATTATATCCCTCACTAAATTAAAATTCAATATAGCATAAAAAAAATCAAAATTTAATAGTAAGCATTACACTTTCCCCAAGTAGATAATTTAAAAAACTTGGTCAGAATGCATTAGTCTATGATAAAGCCCTAAAGGAAAATCCTCCTGCTCCCAGCGTTCACTCATCTCCCTGCAGTCCCATCCAAATTAACATGTGGGAAATAAATGAATGTTATCAGACAACTTGGAAGCAGTCAACTGTATTAATAACCAGCTGTAGCGTTTACTGTTCACAAGTAAAAGGAGAAATGGAAATGGAAAGGGAGAAAAGCATCGGTTCACGTGGATTTCCAGAGAGTGAGTTTCAGAAGTCAATTTGCATTTTCAGTGCAGCCTTACCTCTCTGAACAGAAGTATGCCTTTCTCAAAGTAACTTACTCCTTTACTCCCATTTAAGGCAGATTTATTCCTTACAGCTTAAAACACTCTAACACAGAAATTATAAATTCATAAAGAATCATAAATAAATGTTCAAATATGAACACAATTATGCTGGAATAGACAAGCAGTGAAGAATTCACAAGTTGTTTTTAATTTTGTTTTTAGCAGATTAAGTCTGCTTGGAAAAGCTATTGTCTGGTGGACTGTTTTAAACTTAACAGAGTAATTCAGTAAAAATCTCTCTGGTATACATAGACATACATTTAAATGCTGTCAAAGCATGTAATGAATTTACAGTACATTTTGTATCTTATATAAGGCTAATTATTTTATTTGTAACATTTCTGTGAAGCAGGAAGTATCTCATTTTAATGGAGAAAATGAAGAGTCACCTGCTGTAGTGCTGGGGTTTTGCTTTGGCTGTTTCTTTTTTTTTTCTTTTTCAAAATTACATGGAATAGTTGTATCACAGAATCATAGAGTAGTTCAGATTAAAAGGAACCTTAAAAGATTCTCTGCTTCCAACCCCCCTGGCATGGGTAGCTGCACCTTTCCCTAGACCATGTTGCTCAAAGCCCCATCCAACTTGTCCTTGAACCTTTCTATAATGTGGCATCCATGTCAGCTCTGGTCAAGAAGCCCAAGCTGGGGCCTGGCTTCTCTGGGGAAGCCCACACTGGGTAAGGCTCCCAGCAAAACCTGTGATCCTGCAGAGGAAGAGGTCGATGCTGGAGGAGGTTTACTGGCAGGACTTGTGACCCTGTGGGAACCCCACACTGGAGCAGTCTTTTCCTCAAGGACTGCACCCAATGGAAGGGACACACTCTGAAGCAAGGGAAGAATTTGAGATGTCCTGCCCCTGAGGAGGAAGTAGCTGCAGAGACCTGTGATAAATTAACCACAGTCCCCATTCCTTTGCTCCACTGCGGAGGAGGAGGAAGAAGAGAATTCAGGAGTAAAGTTGACCGCAGAAAGAAGGAGGGTTTGCGTGGAAGGGGATTTAAATTACTTTGTATTTCTCATTATCCTGCTCTGTTTAATTGGCAATAAATAAAATTATTTTCCCAAAGTCCAATAATTTTGCCTGTGTTGGTAACCATTGAGTGACCTCTGTGTCCTTATTTCAGCCCATAAGCTTTACTCTTTCTGTCCTGTTGGTGGAGAGGGAATAATAGAACAACTTGGTGGGCACCTAATGGCCAGCCCAAGTCAACTCACCACAGATTTGTCCCAAGATTTTTCAGTGCTCACGATAAGATCATGAGTTTCTGGCTGCCCAGACAGATAGAAACGCATGACAACTAACTAGATAAATATGCCCTGATTCCTTTGTGGAGTATCACAGGTGTTTCCTTGTTGTTTCCCAATAATTCAGCAGGTCCTGGTTCTTTTATGTTATGTAAAACTCCACTCTTTCCCTTTTAAAAGGTAGCATTGAAACAGGCAGACTGAAGTATAATATTTTATATTAATTAGGAGACAGAATGGAATGAACTGTTTAATAGCACTGTATTAAGCAAAGTGGGAAATAATGGTGAATATGATTCAATCCCCTGATTTAAGTTAAACTACTTGGAAAAGCATTTTGATTTTTTTTAATAGTACATAAAGTAATAATGAAAATTTGAATTCCATTTATGAGTGTAATTCATATGGTATCAAGAACCTTCAAAACATTTTCAGCTCTGAATAAGGAATATATGAAAACATTAAGAACTTATGATTAAAATGTTACTTCTTCAAGCTGACTTATCTATTCTTAAAATAGATATATTATTACGGAACTGTGCTTTGGTTTGAGTTTCTACTTCCCAGCTCTTAGCAGTCTTTATTTATTTATGATACATAACCAGTTTCAACTTTATATCGAAATGCCACAATGGACAATTTCTTTTTATCTGATTAAAATTTCTCTCTTCTCCTGAAAATGTGCATGTACATATATGAAGATTTATTAAAAGAGTTTTCACCATCCAAGGTTCAACAGATATCTTAAAGTGTCTCCTGTAGGAAAGTATTTGGAAACAACTACCAAATATCCTTTTGAAAACTCCAGTATTTTTAGACATTTCATCAATAATATAGCTTTTTTCCATTAAAAACAAGAATGCCATTTTTAGATTTAATGATTATTTTCTATTTCACATTTTCAAAGAAAAGGTATACTATGTGCCTTACATATATATGCAATCATAAGTATCTTTTAGTCAATATGATTTGTTTGCTTACTTATTGGTTTATTTCATTAGTTCTTTTCATTGAGAGCACACAGAATCCAGTATTAAGGGAGTGCTCTGAGGTCTGTAATGCTACACACTGGGCTAAAGATCTACAAATATATCTTGCATCCATATACATTCTAAAGAATAATGAAAAAATATATGTACAAAAGTCTCTGCAAAGCTTAAAAGTTTATCAAGAGTATTTTTGAAAATGATGTAATTGTCAATAGCGGTGTTCCTTGAAAACTAAGTCATTGTGGATTACTAATCGCATAAATTGATATTTAATTAAAAAAAATCAGCAATGAGTATGAAGTAAGACAAGAGGGAAAGACTTTTAGAAAGAGAACTACAGAATTTCATGATATATATGTCCTAAAATGCATCTCTCAGAGAAGGCAAAGACACAGTACCCCTATTATGCCTCAAAGGAGTTATCAAGGTGCGATAAAAACAAGTTCTAAATTTTCTTTTATCTGAATTTTCTGTCAGTTGTGAACAGTAAAAGATTGTAATGATTAATTGAATATTATAACATCTATGTTCCTTATCTATGTATGAGGGATTCTTCTGCACTAAACAAAGTCACAAGGCCTGGTTGACTTTTTCTGTGTGTAACTGTTAAAGAAAGAAGAAAAAAATACCACGTTTTTTGTAAAGAAATTACTGAATACCGGGATTTTAGCTCAGTCAGACAAAATTCAGTAATGAAAAATATGTTCTGTATTTGCAAGCCTTGATTGAAAACCCTTTATGTTGTTGTCTCTTTCGGTGGGAGTACAGGATTTGTTGTATTACTCTGGGAAATAGTTCCACCTTAGGCTTTCAACACCTCTAGCATGTTATAATTTAAAACCAAAATCTTAGTCTAAGAATGACTTGTAAAGATAACTTTTCATATACACACGGCAAATGTTTTTCTCCAATGTTATGGAAGAAAAAGAGGGGGAGAAAATATAAAATTAATTTGAAAAAGTCGTAAATGATGCGTATTGATATATTCATTTGGAGACATGTTCATTATCTTAGAAATCAGTTGAATTGTAGAATGCTAGAATAGATAGATTAGATATAGAAAGGCTTCTGTCTTGTACTGAACTATAGTTTATAGAAAAAATTTTTTTTTGAAAATGGTGGGAAAACTGTATTCTTTTAGATGAGAAAAATCTAATTAGTTATACTTCTTATACAAGACAAAAGTATGTCAGTTTGAAGTATTACAGTTTTTCCCATGTGTTCCACATTTTCTACAATCTTAATTTTCATTATTCTTTCCCCTGGATGGTGAAGTGCTATGATTCTTATTCTTTATTTCTTTAGAAAAAAGAATTTTTCATATATGGCAGTGTTTTTTTCCGCTCTCTTCATTAACTTTTGTTGCTGTTTTTAACATTTCATAGTTTTCTTTTAGTAATTAAGTAAGCAAATCTTAAATATTCCGTCTATCAGTATATTCAGCTCTATTGGTTTTGCATGGCCTAGTTTTTGGCAGCAGGGAAGCCACGAAGGAGAAGAAGTGAGGGGCTGACGGGGGAGAAAGGTATTTTAAGGGCTTATTTTACTTCTCATTATCCTCCTCTGATTCTGTTAGTAATGCATTCACTTTGCAACTTAACTTAAGCCTGTTTTGCCCATGAAGTGCTTCTCCTGGTCCTTATCTCATTCACGAACCCTTTGTTATTTTTTCTGCCTCTGCTGCCCAGCTGTAGTAGGGGAGGGTGAGCGAATGGGTGACTCTCTGGCATTGGGCCAGTGTCAAACCACAACATCAGTTTACTACTAAAAATTAGTCAGCACTACCATATAAAGCTGAAAGGATACACAGATAGGGAAATCGTGTCTCAGCATACACCGTCAGTGCTCCAAAATCTTTAGAGCTTTGTGAGCCGACTGGATAGATTTTTTTGTCCTTTTAGTGAAAATAAATCAAAAGGGTTCTTAAACACCAAAGCTAGTTTGGATTTGAGCAAAAACTAGAACAAAGTATTTTAAAAACAGAAAAAAGAAGGAACCAAAATCTGTAGAACAGAAATAAAAGGGCAACCCAGAGACTAACAACAAGGTCAAGGCTAGCATACAGGTTTTGCTTCTTACTTTCTGATACCCAGTCACATCCTGTTAAAAAGAGCATAATACACAGTTTGTAAACTACAAATAAAACAGATGGCATCTATAATGGTATTTACCTTAGAATTGGATGATCCTTGTATGATTTAAACACAGGAATCAGCCATTGTGTTTACTTTCTTGGTGAAGGCTGGTTGCAAAACTTAGCACAGAGACTGTGGAACACTCTCCCTCATGCCAGGAGAGAGATATACAGGATCCTGGACTTTAGAACAATTGCTCCACATTGAAATGAAACTTGACTTGCCACTACCAGAAAAATACCTCAACACAAGCAAAACTCTTTGTAAACCAGTTATGAGTCTGTAGATATTTCCAGAGAATACGAATTCTCTTGATGCCAGAAATTTAAATGTCACCCTTAGAAACACAGCTGACAAGTACCCAGTAGGTTTATTTCTGTGAGGGTTGTTTGTCTGTTTATTTAACTTTAGCAGTGCCTGAAACTTTCAGTGAATCAACTTGGGTCCACTGAATTTCACCCTCCATCCATACAAACCAGTAAAATTGTTCCTTCTCTGGTAAAGACACTGCTTTGAAATGGTATGTAATAACCCACCTGCTTTTAAGAAAAACCTCCTCTTTTCTGCAAAGGGAGGTTTTTGTTTGTTTATTTGTTTGGGTTTTTGGTTTTGTTCTGGTTTGGGTTTGTTTTGTTTGTTTTTTAATATACAGAATGCTTATTTAAATTTTGACAGAGATGTCTAAAATGTTTGCATTGTCAATGAGGCACAGATCTTACCTTTCATACAAATTAACTGCTCTCAAAATCAAACGAGTTTCTTGCTTCTAATATGACATCCAGGACAAAAAACCCCAAACAAATAAACCTTTACTATTCCCTAACCTGTTATTGTTAATCTTTGACTATGAAAAGAATCAGAAAGGTTAAGGGCATCATTCTATTTTAATGAAAACTAAAACATCTTTTTCTGAGTTTGACTCTTGGTTCTTTTGATCATTCAGGCCTCAAGGGACTACAACCTAATTAAAAGTGTAACTAGTTTTCATAAAAATATATTACATTGAATAATGTTCCAAAAGAACATTTCATTTTTATTTCTACTTGTATAAGATACATAATATAGATGTGATTTTCTTTCTCAGTGTTAAAATTTAAAGTTCAGATCTGGATAAGGCTCCAAGGTCTGTAGTAGTTCTTGATAAGTTGTTCCATTAGATTCTCTCATGAACAAGATTGTGAAATTAAATCATTTTGCAATAAATATACTTCAAAAGACTCATTAAGGATTAGATCATAAACCTTTCACTCCCTTTGATATAAAGATATTTGAGTTCAGTCCCATTAAATCAAATTATTGTTTTAGCAACACTAGATAATTACTATTGTTATTGAAGCTTGTTTTTAATAGCCACAATAACACTTTTCCCCTAAATAAATAAAATAAAGAAAAATGTTAGAATTAGAAAAAAGAAATGTTGTGAGTTCAGGGAATCAGGAAAGTGTTTCTTTCTATGTGTCACAGTAGAGAGCTAATAAATTCATGAAGTTATTCTCTTGAAAGGGGCAGCAGGTTCCTTACTTCTATTATTTTTTGACTAAAGCGCATAGTTTTTTTAAAGATGACTAAATAGTTAGTGTGAGAAAATAAGGCCCTAAGGCCTACATTATGGACATATTTTTATTTATTTTCTTTGAATGAGTTAACATATAAGTAGTCCTACGTTTTGATCTAGAATGGATCCAACAAATAAAAAGATATTGCTCTATACAATATAAAATAGTAATAAGTTTTCTTAAAGCTCAGAGATCTCATTCTTTATCCTTGTACTAAATGACAGCAGAAAGACATACCACTAAGGAAAACTGTCCCAGCAGCTTGTGTACAGGACTTAAGAATATCAGTGTCAAGAACATCTTGACCTTTTCCTCAGCACTGTGAATGGCACCTGAATTTCCCAATTCATCTAAGTCTCTGTATTCCCTTTTTTATGAGGATAAAAGGAAAAAAATGTATATCTTCCCTTTTTCAGAGATGCAAAATGCACACAGCAGAAAGGACGTTAGGCTTATTATTGTTCTGGTTATATTCCTAAATAACTTTTTACAGGAGAAAATGAAGAATATAAGGATTCCAAATGGATGAGAAAACTTTTTTTGTCTGGTAATAGTGGCTAATTTAGACTGGTTTTGAAAAAAAGGAAAAATCAATGTAACAATCAGAATCAATAAAAAAGAAAAATAAAAAAGAAAAGAGAAAAACAGAAAAAAAATAGTTATGGTGGAAAATAAAACTTCCCTATTATAGTCCATATAATGTCACTTTCTAGGCAGGATAGTTTAGCATGAAGCCTGAAAGTGATACTTTTTCCACAAAAGCAGAACTAAGAATATAATGAAATGTTATGGTTTTGTGCTCTATTATGTGGCTGGTTTCTTATAATGAAGCAGTATAATTACTTTTCTAAGACCATATGTCAGTCAAGATTTCTTGATGAAATTCCACCTTAAGAAATCACATTATTTATCTCTTTCTTAGAAGAGTTTTTTGTCTGTTTTTTATTTTGTTTCATCTTGCTTATCTTAAGTGTTCTGGAGGGTATTTTTGGAGAGTCAGTTGAAAAAATGCCTTTAAGTGTTAGGTAGAAAAATGTTTTCTGCAAATAATAAAATACATTTTAAGAATCATTTGAAATTAATTATAAAATCAATGATACGTTTACATGATTTACATACAATTACATATTGACCTCTCATATGCATCATATATGTTGTATCTCTGTATTTTGATAACTTGTGGGCTTTTCCTTGAAAATATTGGAAAACAAGTATGGTTCAAAATTATTTTCTTTTTGTGTCAGTTTCTGTTTCTTCTCTCTTGTTCTTTTCCGCTAGGCAATATCCACCTATCAACAGAATCTATGATGTTTAAGGGTTCATGTGTTCTTTTTTCTTATTCTCAGTTTGAAGATATAAACTTTCTTTTATGCAATAATAAGCACGTCTAAGGAAAATATACTAGAATCTTCCTTAGGGCTTCAAATTGAAGATTGTATCCTAAAGTGAGAAATAAGCAATGGAAACAAAGGAGCATAGAGGAGCATTTTTTACATGGAATTGCTCTTTATAATAAAGAAAGGAAGAGAATTGCACAAAGTGCACCATATATATTCTACCTGAATCTACATGAAATTATTTTTGAAGTTTTCCATCTGTCATCTGTGGTCTTTAAAAATACCTGTTACTGGCAATTAACTCTGTATACAAGATTTCACTGAAAAAGAGTCCTCATTGTGTATGTTTCAGATCAAAAATAACTTCTCCAGAGAATAAGTCAAATGGATTTAAATTCCAGAGAATTCTTAAAAATACGTATAAATACTGGCAATATTCTAAAGAGACACGTATTCAATTAAAGAGTTTTAAAAGATATTTTTCCTGCATTTTCAGCACCAAATTGTCATGGCTCAGTCAGGAATTGAATTATACTGAGTAAATAAGTAAAGCTAAAGGAAGAAAAAGCCTTATAGCTTCAAAGGCAGAAACTGCTTTTAGTCACAGCTATATTCCAAGAGGAGGGAAGCTGCACTGCTTTTCAGCATGTAACTCACACAGCCCTCAAAGAGGGAGGTGCTCTCTGGAGTAGAATTCATACTGTGGCATTCAGGAGATCTCAAATATCCCATCACCTCACTACAGATGCAGCTTCCAGAAAACACGTAGCAAATTTTACAGCCGTGTCATCACATCAAGTCTCTGGAGGCAAAAGGCAGAGCAACCTACCCTTAATGCAAGGTGCAAAACTGGTGTAAAGGAGTAAAAATTACTCATCTTTTTATTTATCTATTTAGCTTTAAACTTCCTTCATTTAATTTGGCATACTCTGCCAGAAGGACAATTGGCATATTTCTTAGTGAGAGCAATTGAATCTTCTCTGAGTTGCAGACACAGTAATATAATTTTTTAGAATATCATTTTTATGAAAGCTGTGTGGTTGAGGGACATGCTTTGAATATTTTTCTGCACTCCTAAGTATCTGCACAGAATGTTGACATAGATCTTAGCCTTCAAGTCCTTTATTTTAAATAAAGCAAAATTTTAAAACTTATGGATGCAAGTACTTTTAAAGAAAATTGACTCAACATTGGAAAGAGTGATATAAAAATTCTGATGCAGATTCGCATAAAATGAAAAAAAGGAAAAATAGCCTTTGGCATATTCAGACAAAACTTCTTTAAGTTGTTGGTTGTTTTTTTTTACCAATAGAAGTGAAGAAACAAAGAAAATATTTTCTATTCAGTGCCCTGCCCAAAATATTGACCAACAATGTTGGGCTTTAAAAGAGTGTTTATGATAAGGTCTAAGCTTCTGAATTCTCTACAGTTACATTTCATTTGAAAACATTATATGGCTCCTCCATTATCAGTTCTGAAAGATGACAGTAATTTGTGCATGATAGCAAGTGGAATACTCTCTGAGTTTTACCACAGCTGAAGAGAGCAAGATACGTGTTCAGAAAGCATGTGTCCATATACTAACAGAAGTGACAGGATGGTTACTACCCATACCAGATTATCTCTAAGTCAGTTTTACACTTCATTTTCTTACTGGAAAGTCACAACATGGATGACACATCCATCCTTGTCTCATAAGGCTACATATGTCAGTACAGATTTCTCTGAAACTGCATACTAATATAGATGGGCTAACTGGAGCCACTTCTTTTCTGACCTACTAGTTTCCTGCATCCCTTGGGATTTAGAATGCTTCTGATTCCGCTGTAGCAATATTCTCTGTATGCCTGTTCACTTTCTCTCTGTAGATTTGCAATTCACAGCATCACTTTACAGCTTAGTGCTACTCAATATACATGGCTCTGAGCACTCCCATAGGTTTCAAGCATTGGCATTATTGAAGTGTGCAACTGTTTTGAAAGATTCATACATTACTGTATATCAACAATATGACTATAGTTAAGGAACATGTAAACCGTATTTTTGACAGTTTGTCTCTGAATACACCAGTATTCTCCAGCGTGGGCATCTTTCTGAGACTTTTTAAAATAAAGCTGTCTTTCAAAAAATATGTTGTTATTGAAGGCCTTAACATTGTCAGTGGGTTGACTCCCACAGAAATTTGAATGCCCTTTTTCCAAAATTTTTAAATGTTTATTGTCTAAGAAATTAGGCCTTCAAAAAATTAACATGCTAATTAAGTATTAGCATCTTGATAAAATAAGTGAGGTAAAATGACTTCAGTCTTGTCTGTGACATGTCATGGTCTGTCAGAGTCATCGCTCAGATAACTTTTTTAATTCCAAATGGGAAATAAGATTCTTTGTGAATACTGAAAAGGACCTAAATCATGTTCTGACTTCAATTATTTCCTGATTTAAAACAGAATGGCTAGGTGAACCTAATAGGACTAGGTTTAAGAATAGCAATAAATTGTGCTATGGTTTAGTTGGTAGTATCTCCCTGCAATATCATTTCTACTAAAACAAAATTGTGTAAGGCAAGCATTTTAACATCAGTTACTGATCCAAGCAAGAAACAATTTTACCATGGTTTCAAAAAGTGCTCCCAGACTCCATCTGTGTGACTGACATTTCCCATCCTTCTCTCATCCTTTTAGCCTAAACTTTATTTCTAGATAAAATAATGATTTTTAAAAATATGCTTTTAATTTTTAGAATCCATTTATTACCTTTTTTACCTGCTGTCTAAAAGTGCCTAGAAACATGATAGGCCACTCCAAGGCTAAGTTTATGGTAGAAAATCTGGTCACATGTTGTTTCTGACAGTATTTTTGGTACTGACCTAAGTCTTTAAGTTCTAATATTATAAACTTAGATGATATTTACACCGCTTACTTGACTATGTTTATCCCATCATTGACAGAAAATTTGACAATTTGAGATTAAAAAGAGCACAAGATGTCTTATGAAGATAAGTACAGTTGAAGATGGAGGTCTACAAGTTTCAGTGAACTGATATGGTCTGAAATATAATGTCATGGCTGCAGCATTTGTCTGAACTTCCTGGTTCACTATACATATTCTTAAATCTTCCATGTAATTATCCATAGTGCATTTACTAAAATATCTGATATTTTTCAAATTTTCAATGCATTCTTACTCTGAATCTCTCTCCAAAGAGAGAACAGCATATCCCACAACATGTTTTGTTCTGGTAGGAATCTCTTTGTTGTATTGTTTGGGGTATTTTTCAACCTGCCTTTCAACACAGTTTTAAGAAAAGCAACCCGGAAATCGAATGCAGTGCTGGGATTAGAGCTGCTCCTCCAACTCATATTGCCTCCTAGCAAAGGTCTAATCTTCACAAAATTAATTTATATGTATTGGTACTTGCTATCCACTAGTTATTCTCACTAAATCATCATGGTTAAACAACTTACTTTATGATTTGTAATAATTCTCCATTCATAGTCATATAAGATTAAATACTAGCTACACAAAATTAGTGGGAGAACATGTTTCATGATGGGGGAATGCATCACAATAAAAAAATAACATTCTGTAAAATGAATGCAGATTATTCTCTGAGAGGCTTCACATTGAATGCTTAGCAGTTCATGGCTTGAATATAATCTAGACATTGCTATGCTCTGTTTAAGTATAAAATCTCAAAGTTATTTTAGTAGTAAAACCAATATACTATGTATTATTAAAAGGTTCCTTTTCTTCCTTCAGATGGCAGGGGAAAGCATACACCATAATGAGTCATTTAGTTGGTACACTTGGAAGTTTTTTCTCATTTAGAATATACATAACTTCTGTGGATTTATTCATTATACATGAGTAGCCAATCATTCTTAATTTTTTTAAGTATTCCAAATTGAATACAGAAATGCTTTATGTCAAATAATAGAAAATATGTTTTTATTAAACAAAACAACTAAGTATGGTCTTAAATCTTTATAATTTTGAAAGTATTTCTAGCTGATGCTGAACACTGAGAAAATGCCAAATTTTTGGCTGAATGAAGTCAATGTTTTCACAAAATTTTAATTATTTTTTCAATACGTAAATATTTACTATTGTTATTTCTTAATTTGCTCTTTTGACCAGATGATCGATAAGATTGCTTCTTATATAACTTTTACAGAATGGATCTACGTTCTCAAGAATATAAAGTTATTCAGGTCGAGATTCTACATGTGCTGTGTTGTGCAATTTTGAAATCTACTTTTTGAGCAAATTCTTAATTCTAGTGTAAGCAAAATAAAATATAATTAATAAATTTTACATGAATGTGAATGATTGTCTATGTTTTATGTAATTTGTTTTACTATGCCCCTAATGTCAGTGGACTGTGAAAGGGATACTGTCTTGAAATATATGAATGTTCCTATTGAAGATGTGCCTTTAAAATTAAAAACAGACATTAGTAAGAGCTGCCTATTCTACTACAGCTTCATAAATCTTTTCTCCACAACACGCAGACGCTNATATGCAGAAGCTCAATCAACATAGTGAATTTAAGGAATTACTGAGGGCCCTGAAAGGTAACCTCTCCATCCACCTGAATATATATTTTTCACCTGAACTACCTTAGTTTTTACTCTTAAAGCTTATCTGTCACATGTTTATCATTAGCACACTGTACAGATGGCCTCCCTGTTTTTAATGTAAGTGCCAGGACTGAAAAATGATCATTACTTTCAGATATCAAGAAAAATATAAACATACAAAGCACAATAATACATTATAGTGTGTAACATAATGCCATTATACCTTAGGAAAAGTGTGTTGCTGGTTTCTCTGGATATGAATTAGTCTTCCTGACCTAAAGTATCTTGATATGATGATGTGTCCTCATGAGGTGTAAAAAAAACATGAAGCAGGACTATGCTAAGAAAAGAAATCTCACTTGTTTGTTGGATTGTTTTTTTTCTTTCAGCCAGTAATACTAATACCTAGATTGGTAGCTGCTGAGATCAGAAAGAGAAAGCTCTTCCTGCAACAGGACGACCCTATCAGCCCAGTTGTTCATTTCTATATGAAAACTTTGGCATTTGATTTTTTTTTAGAACTCTTTAATAAATGTGATGTACTGTCAAAAACAACTGGTGGTAGAAAATTTTAGAGCTGCATATAACTATCTTCAATAAAACAAATGTCAGAAATTATAGGAATTATGGACTTTCCTTTTCCATACATAATTGCTGACCATAGTGCTCATTTCATTCATCATACTAAGCTATGACTGCATTCAATTAACTTAATATGGTGTTAATGCAATATGGAAGAGCTAGCACTCATTCATCATATTGTATTAGAGCAGTAATACAGTGGTATTGTATTAGACTGATGTAATAAGGATCTTAATAGAAGGCAATAAATATATTATCAGGAAACTGCCATTAATATCTGGGATTTATAAAGGCCATTTCTGTTGTGCTTGTAAATCTTTTGCTCACCAAGATGCAATAAGAAAGACCCTCTGAGACTGCAGAAGTACTTGAGTATGTGACATTATGAATGTGCTATTTTTGGGTTTTCAATGGAGGAGCACATCTTATAGCACCTAATAAATCTGTGCTGAGAGTTGAAAGCATATTTTTCTGCTGAACAGTAGGCTGCAATACAGTGCAGATATATAAAAGGTCACAACAAGTTCTAAATATTTATTCATTTTTCTGTGACATCAAGGCCAATTCCTTTTTCTCTCCACTAGGAACAAAAGGAAGGCTTTTTTGTAACCTTTTTTTTTCACAAGACATAGTAGATTATTCAAAAATCTTTAGTTGTTCTGTGACTTTATTTCAAAAGAAATTATTTATTTAATGGTTTGTTTATGCTCTGTGTTTATTAAATAAATTTGGATTAAACAAGGTTTATATTCAGGGGACCAAACTCAATTGATTGCTTTCATTATCAAAATATTATGATAAAAGAGAAACTTCAGTCATGCCTCATTTGTCTTCAGAAAGACACAGATTATCCTCATACTCTTGTTTTTTTTAGTTTGGGGGTATTTTGATGGTTTGCTTTTTCCCAAGGTATTTGACAGAGATTTATGGTACAACATAAGCTTGTGCAGGTAAGATTTTTCTGTCAAATCCTATTGCTTTTGTTCAAAACCCTAAATTTAGTCTCACGTGACAGTATAAAATATGCAAAATTTATATTAATTTTTCCATAGTATGAATACTTGACTGGTCTATTAGGAACATACAGAACTGCATTCTACCATGTGTTTCAGTTTCATCCAATGCAAGCTTAAAATGAAGTTTGTTGTTCCAGATAGAGCAACTCCCTCTGCACAGTGTTAAACCAGGTTTTATTAAATGCCGGTTAAAAAAAGGGGAATATTTTTCCAGTGCTGGCCAATTCCTATTTTTCTCCCAGCCCAGGTATTTTTTCTCACACTGATGGTTCTGATGGATGTTGTGCTTGCATTCCTCACTAGGTTCATAGGCCTAGATAACACTGTTGTGCAAAATGATCTTATTTCAATTTCAGTTTGCTATGAAGAGTCAAACGAAGCAAAAACTATCTATATTCTATCCTCACTAGTCTGGATCACTGTAACTATATGTAAAGCTGAATGCCCAGGCTCCCTGGCATATAGGGTACTACTCCCTGTGTCCTCCACAGCTCAGCTCCAAATAATTTTCTGTTATATTTTAAGTCTCTGATTCTAATTTTCCAAATAAATAATCATTACATTGAATCACGTGAATTGTTAAAATTTTGGGAAAAAAATTAGTTTT
>VXBU01018640.1:263409-279547 GCA_013400315.1 Bombycilla garrulus | reverse complement strand
AATCTTCACTGAATGCACATGGCCTGAACAATTTTATCAATGAGAATTTCTGAACAGCAATTAATTTATCTGATAAACCCCCTCTATTTAAGTTTAATTTCAACAGTGACCATCTCACAAAAGTCTAAAAATATTCAGGCTTTTGTCATCCTTTCTCATTTACACTTGAGAAACACAATCTTTTCTCGCTCTATAAATGAGAGCAGTTGAGAAATGTAATTTTAGGCTCTAATGGGATAACCTTATGCTATAACCTGACCTTATACAATAAATTATCTTCCAGTTCCTAATATAAACTGATCCAGTCCTCTGTACGTAGAAATCCCATCCTCTGCTCTTGTTCTACTCCCCACCAAAGTTATTGCTTATATTTTTGTACACAAAGCTTCTACTATTTGTATTCATCACTTTGAATATTAAATACACCAAATATCCCTTCTTGATGATTTCATCAAAGAAATTCCTTCATTCCTATTGTTTATCTTACCCAGAACCACTTTTTCATCACTTTTTCACAGTCCTTCTAAGTCTTTATTTCTAGATTTTCATTATATTAATTTTATTAATACTCATTAAGTATAGCATTATGTAAAATATTAATTGAAACAGAATTATCTCCTATAATTTTATTCCTTAAAGTATTTATATAAAAAAAATTCATGAGGTTGCAGGTTCCATTTTTAATATGTTCCTTTAACTGTCCATTTGATTACATGTTTTCTTGATCACTTCCTCAAAACTGATCCTAAAGCTTTACACATATTGCTACACAGGTTTCTATACCATTAGAAAATAGAAAAGATGGGATTGACAAGTTAGAAAATGTGAGATTTCTACTTCTTCTGATTTAAATAGACTTTTAAAAGATTCTTGTCATTACACTTGCAATTTCCTATGGCAGCTGTCTCCCTATTTAGAAATGGAGATTATCCTTCCTTTCTCCACCTCTGCTCTCCAGACCTTGTGACCTGAACACACCTATGTTCTCGAGTTTTCTTTTTAAGTTGGGTGCAATGACTTAATTTATACAGATTATTTAAAATTATGTCAATCGAGGTTTCAATTTTGCAGGCATAATTTTGTGCCTACAGGTAAGGCCAAGAACTTGCACAGTGTATCAATCATGTGGATATCTATTTATTTTAATTGAAGACATTATGCCAGTACAAAACTGCATCTAAGGTGATTCTTTGGAAAATATGGATATTAATGACAACAGTACAGGAGTAAAGAAATAAGTTTGTTATTTTTTAAGAATTATCTTTTTCCCTTCATACCCAATGTTCATTGACTTCTAACACATGACAATCATTATTTTCTGTTGCCATAACAGACAGATAGTGAGTCAGTCAGATGAGACAGAGTCATGAGCAGAAACTCCCACGAGTTCAGCTGTAAGAAATGTTCATGTAATATAATCCCACTTAAGTCCAGCACACTCACATTGCACTGAAGTCTACGGATTAATGTTCTAGGATTTGTTTCCTGTGGGTGTAATAGAGGCTTCTCAGCTGTCTAGAAAGGATCATACAGAGATTAAAAAAACTAACATTCAATGTTTTACAAAAATCCAGTAGTAAGGAAATGCTCTGTCAGAGTGGAAAGTTCAGAAAAGAAGATTTCGTTTTTGCAGAGAATAATAAATCCACTTTCAGTTGATGGAATTTATGAAGTAGTTGTCAAATATAAAATACCGCCAATAAGGAGGAACCTACACCAGAAATTATGGCCCATTTTCACATCCTCAGAAATCTCTGTATTACAGATTAAGAGAGTTACTGAGGTTTGTGATGATGATAGTGATGTCTACAAAGACAAGAGGTGGCTTCTCAAGGAGTGTATTACTCCATGGTCACTGATTGGGTAAGGACTTCTATCACTTTTTTTTATACCTGGTTATATGTGCCCCTGGTAATCTGAAAAAAATAGAAAATGGAAATGGTTGTAGATTTTAAAAATATCTAGAAACTAAAATATTATGTATCTAGGAAAATGTGTTCACAAACAGACAGAGTAAACTGGAATAAAAAGATGCTGGTGCATTCACAATGAGATGAAAAATTATTTCCTGTACATGAAATATGTTGGAAATATTACCACCAACAATTTGGGCAGCATGCTTTCTCAAAATATTTTAGGTAGAATTCAGACTTAGTCTTGTCACATTAATGTAAATGTTGAGTGTACTGTACAAGAAAACATCAGATTTGAGTCTGAAGCCAAACGTTATATAATCTCTATCTGAGATTTCCCTTGCGAGATATTACTTTCAGTCACTGCACTAAGCTCTTGCATACTGACATGTACTCTCAAGCCAGACTGAAGATTCACCAGTGTAGCTGACTTTTAAGATGAGCTTTGAAGATTCATCACGATCATGAAAGTTTTATCCCACAGTACTTTCTCTTAGCTGGTTCTCATGTTCTCATCCAATTATTTCTTGGCTGAATACCAATTCATGGTAGTTTTTAAGGACATGTCCCTTCTTATATTCCACTATTGCTCTTAAAAAAAAGAAAATTTAAAAAGTCCAATTCCTGAGATAACATACCTGAAGAATGTATTTGCTTCCTGATATTCTTGGCATATAAGCAAAAGTTTCACAATCAGGCACTAAGTACCTAATTTGAAACAATTGCATTTTAATTACTAAATGACAAGGATGCTTCAAGGTGCATCTGAAGTCAATACAAGAACTCCTGTGAACATATAAAGTACAAATATTATGAAATGTCAAATGGTCTGATAAAATAAAGCATTTCCAATCTGACTAGAGCAGTGAGTATGAGTGCCTAGACAATGAGAATCCTCAGTGCTGTGCCCTCCCTCTGAGGATCCTTTTTTGTCAAATATTTAAAGATCTGTGGCTGTGCAGTCAATCAAGTATATGCATGCAATATGAAGAAGCACGTTAAAAGATTGATAGATTCACTGAATAGGGCAGTGGCTTTGAACTTTTAAGGCCCAGTGTTAGTTCCAAGTGCTTTTTTTTTTTCTTCAACTTGAAAAGTATTCAGGTTGCAAGAACATTGTATATTCATAAAAATAAAAAAAAAGGAAAATAAAAAATGTTATTCACTACAAAACTATTCCTTTTGTGTTCTAGCACAAAACTAAAAAAAACATAGACTGAAACATAAGATTTCGTACAGAAAGTTAGTGGTCAGTTAAAGTTCACATCTGAACTTCCCTGTCAGAGTCCCAGTGACAGCAGCATCAATCAGCCATTTGGCAGAATCAATCCCTTTATTCCCCCACACAGTGAAGGAGAAGTTGAAAGCATCCTACCACAGAGGTTCAAAAGGTGTATACATGACTGCATGTGAGTAATCTCAGCATTAGATGCCTGGTGGTGCTCTGCAGAGAGGTAACCTGATGTAACTTATAACCTCAGTGTGTCAGTGAATGCTGTGCAGCATTCCCTGTGCCACTGCTGGGACATGCCTGAAACAGCTTGGATATTGCTCTCTTACACTTCTGGCACACAGATCACATAACACAGAAGGAGAAGCTTTTCAAAAGCCTGGGAGACAGTATGAGTGATATCTTTATTCTTCAATAATAACATAAATTAAGTTGTAAGAGAAACATTTGACTTTTTATAAAAGGTGGACTTTCTTCATAAATTTAGTCCTATTTTCTTTCTTGACTGAATCTAATATTTAAGGAATAGGTTGCACAAAAAGTGAATTATCACAACAGAATTTTCCTACCTACTCTTAGATGCAGAAAAACATTTACTTAATACATTCTAGGTGCATCATTCTAGGAATGCACTTATGAGATAATAAGCATTCATGACACATTTCTATTCACAGATAGTTCCTTTTTTAATGCTGCTGAATAATGTTAGACAGTAAAACTCTCCTTAAAATTACACTTTATACATAACTAATAAATAAAATGAGTGTCTTATAATGGTAGCGTAGTTTTTATAGTTACAATAACTGCTTTATTCATTCGTAGCTCTGCCATTTATAACTTATGTAGCCACTGTAACTCAGTGAATATGGCTTTATCTATAGCTATCAATCTTTTCTGGGTTATTTTGCTCCTCTTTCTTATTTTATGAGCTGTTACTCTAGTGAAGCTCTGGCTGAATTACAGGAGGTTCCTTTTTTCCCTTCCTGATATTCCATTTAAGACCTTTATTCTTTTTTAGACATGAAATTAGTCTATCACATGGTGAATGCTTATGAATAACTTGATATTTGATAGGACACCTCTGAGATCCTTTTTTAGGATTTTTAGCTTCACTCTTTCCACCAGTCTTCCTTATTCAACGAGATCTCTGTAGACTGAATAATCAAGTGCGTAGATGAAAAATTAAATTTAAAATTCAAAAATTTTGTAGGTTGAGAAATAATTCCTTAGAGAAAGTTAGAGAGTTTCTTGAGTGAATTATAGCACTATCCATTGTCACAATTATTCCACTCTGGTGACCACGGCATGGAAAGAATAAGACACCTACTAGCTTTATGCATTAACAATGTTTTTATTAATAGTAATACATTTATTAATATTGTTTTTGTATTTTGCAACCAAAAGGTTTTGATCACTATATTTTTGGCATACAAACACATTATATGTAATTGTCTTTTATATATTACACACACACCCTGGAGTCCAATACTGTGCTTTAGCATACCTATTGGATACTTGATATTTATCCTCTACTTAGAACCCTTTAAACTCCAAATCAGTGTCAAGGATGAAAGCAAAAATGAAGGATTAGTAAGTCTAGAGCACGGTTCTAATACAAATTCACCATATTCTGCTGTAGGTTTTCCTTTTCAGCAAGCATGGAGAGAAAACAACAGAAAATTCCACAAAGTTGTAAGTAATTCAATGATTCATTCACAATTCAGTAAGAGAATTTCATTTAAATAAATAAAATAAAATACCTCTTCTTTTTGAATAAGTATTGTGCAAAAAAATAAGATGGCAAAAAGAATGACAGAGTTGTTTACGTTTAAAAATCTGATGAATTTGACAGGTAAGCATGACATTGTCATAAATGTGAATCATCTGCAGCTACCATAAAATGATAAGAGCTGAGGAAGATATCTTTATGCCTTGGGATATAAGTGATAACTCTTGAATCACAGGAGGAAATCTCTTTCCTAGATGCTACTCTGATGAAGTAGGTACAATGTCATTGTAATTATGAATCATATTTTATCAGCTGCTGGACATCTGTAAGGAGACTATTCCAAACTCTTAGTATTTAGAAAACTGACAAAAGAAAATTTTCAAGAGCCAGAATTATGGTGAAATAGTTAAGAATTAGTGCTGCCTAAAACATGAATATTTTTCTGGTCTTTCTAACCTGGTATTCCAAGAGATGTTGTCTCCAGATTGGAAAAAA
The DNA here is from genome assembly GCA_013400315.1 of Bombycilla garrulus. NCBI lineage: Eukaryota > Metazoa > Chordata > Aves > Passeriformes > Bombycillidae > Bombycilla > Bombycilla garrulus. The sequence continues at coordinate 274,179 of VXBU01018640.1, read as the reverse complement.
AAATCAGTTTTTGGATCTTTGTCTAGACCTCCAATCCATGCTATTACATGTGAATATTTAAGGAACTATCCTTAAAGATCAGCTAAAAGATATGCATAAAACTTTGTATTTCCTCTGATGTAGAGGGGTGTTGTACAGAGCACTTACTGCATGTCCCTCGTTCCATTTTGCCTTCCTGTCAGGGTGAAGGGGGCTGCTCCACAATGGAGGCCTGGCTGCAGCCACAGCCCTTGCAGGGCTTTGCCCCATCCACAGGGAACAGGCCAGGGAACCTAGCCAGAGCCAGGGTGGGGACAGCACTGGGCCTGGGGACCATCACATGAGGCAAAGTATGGTCAGGTCCAGGGTCATCCTGGGACATCCAACCATGATCTGGAACTGCTGGAGGCAGGGCTGCCAGCCCCATGGATCAGACTGTTTAAGCCCCTGGGCCCATGGGCTGGAAGCCACTACTGGGAAACCCCAGCTAAGGCTGCTCAGGTCCATGGAGCCTTGTTGACTTCCTCAGGGCTGTGAGACTTCATAGAGTCATGGAATATGCTGAGCTGGGAGAGACCTATCGGGATTGTTGGGTCCCACTCCCAACCCTAAGAGGTCACCCTAAGAGTCACACCATGTGCCTGAGAACATTGTCCAAATCTTCTTGAATTCTTCTTGGTGCTCGGACGACTTGCTTGGACAACCTGTTCCACAGCCCAACCTCCCTCTGGGTGAAAATGTTTTCCTGATATCCAGCTTTAACTTCCCCTGAATCAGATGAGGGGTCAAATAAAACAACTACTAAGGTCATTTTTAGGGTTATCTTTGCTGATTTTCCCCTAGACAGCATTGGCATAATGCCTTTTGTTTTTGGCTGAGATAAAGACATTTTAGACTGCACTACTATAGTGTACAATTTATTTTTATTAAAATTTGTGGGGAGGGAGCTCAAAAGGCAGTTCTGTGGTTTTAATCAGCTAAGGGCTACCCTTGACAGGCAGTGCCATGAAACAAGTTCTGTAGATAACATGGATATCCAAATGGAGGTACATGTACACATGCACAAACACACAGGCACACACATTTAATTTATAAAAGTACAACTAAGACCTTTTCTTAAAAAGTATAAGCTGGTAGGTTAGATACATAGTGGTTTCAGCTCTGTGGAATAGTAGGGAATGGAAAATAGGACTATCTCTGTTCTCCTTTCACAAAAGCTGATAGTTATTCATTGTTAACTTCCATGAGACCAAAACATCTGCACCTAAAAAAGGCATTTTTTGTTCAAGTTCCCAAGGAAAGTAACGACGAACTTTTCACTGAACTAGTACAGAGAGCATAATGTTTTTTCAATTTATTGCAGGTTAAAAGAGTAGTGAGTTGTGCCTTAGTTAAGTCTCTTAATTTGTTTTGATAACTAAACTGTATAGACATGATTTTGTTTTTAGTTTCATAATTGAGATATTCTCTTATGCATTTTGGCTGAGTGATTTCTCACTGTGCTTCATTTACAACTACACAGCCTCTAGAGTCTGCAGAAATCAGATGTTCATGCTTCTGTTTCATCATGTGTTGCTTGTAATTAACTTTTATTGTCAAAGTCTGTCAGACTCATGACTTTCTTCTTGAACCAAAAATTATACTTGACACTTTTAAACCAAAATTAATCCTTTAAGTGATTTGTATTTATCTGGCAGAGGACCAAATTCCCAATAGGTTTAAGTAAGCATAAAGCTGTTGACTTCAGTAAAGAGATGATAATTTACATGAGCCAAGAATCCAACCAAGATCACCTGGCAGCACTATTTTGAAAACACTTGATTGATTTGAAGCACCCAGACTCTTATGGACTTCTATTTTGCAACACACATGTTGCATAGATTCTGTAATTAAAATAAATGTAATAAGAATACATATGGTAATACTTTTTTTTTTTTTTTTCACTGACCTACTCTGAATGTCTTAGACACAAATCAGATTTTTAATTCAGTTGTTTGTATTAAAGTGGAAATCTGTGGCTTTAGATCTTATGGGTCCAGAAATTACCTACTCCTTAATTGCAGCCATCCATGCTTGTAGGGCCTGGTCCAACTCCTACTCCTTGATCTCAAAGTAATGGTTACATAGGAAAATCCTAGCTGTTCTTAATGAAGAGCTACCTACTCCTTAATTGCAGCCATCCATGCTTGTAGGGCCTGGTCCAACTCCTACTCCTTGATCTCAAAGTAATGGTTACATAGGAAAATCCTAGCTGTTCTTAATGAAGAGCTATTCACTGGGGATCTCTGTGAAGGAAAAGTAAAACTTCTCCAGCCTGATGTACAGCTGTGATCATGTCTACCCGCTGTTTTTTGTTACTGTGACCTTAAAATGTCTCTTCCATGTCCTAGAGAAAAGGAGCAGTTACTTTCTCTGCTTATACTGTGACATCTGGTGCACAAGAGCGAGTGGTAACAAAATGACCTTTAAATTCTTTTGCTTTCAGTATCAGGTTTTTTTCTGGGGGAAAAGAGTTTTGCACCATCTGTCAAAAGCATTTCCTACCCATTTAAGAGTACCAGCAATTGTTAATATAATATATTTACTATGATCAAGCTGTTCTATTTTCCTTAAATTATTAGGTGGTAAAAAGAATTATTAAAAAATAATTATGCATATAAATGTTTTCCATTTTTTATTTTTTTTTTATTCACAGTGTATCAGGGCAATGGGGCATGAAATTTCAGTAATATCTCTTCATCAAAATTGGCTGATCAACAATTACAGGGTAGTCACTGCTTTTGAGTATTTTCAAAAGATTTGTGTAAGTCTGTGGCTGAAATCTCTCCAGCATGACTGAGCATGAAGAAACAAGTGTTTAAGCATTGATTCTGGATTACAGATAATGGATGTCAGCTATTACGGGCAGGGAGAAGAAAAAGTCAATTAGAAAAAGTCAAATGGAAAGGATTCTACACACAGATAAGATCTAGAAGGAAAGGGATACTTCAAAATGATGTTTCATTTAGAATTTCCCTCCCCAGTCTTTTATCTAAACTTCTCTGCTGAAATAATTATCTAGATTTGGAACTTTTGTTTATTTTTTACTCTTTGACAGGTACTTACAATAGGTTTGAGGCTCTTGAAGAGAGTGACAACACCTTTCCTTTGATGGAAAAGCAAACAATTATGGTCAGCACACTGTGAATTACTGAGAAGAATTTTGCAGACAGCATGTATTGAGGTTTATTTCAAAAGCAGATGAAGAGCAATGCTGTGAAGCAAACTCTTTAAATGTTTACTGGCCTTCAGAAGCATCACCATGATGTATTTTTAATATGACATTTTAGAATTATGTTGGGGGTAGGGGAAGTATGGTTAGATCTTTCCAAAACTAAGATTTTCCACGAAATGTTGAAATGGTTTAAACGACACAATCCTTGCCTAAAAAATGCAAGCAACTTGTTGAATTCTGGTACCATACCTTAGAGTCCTGGCTGGAGAACAAAACATGTTACAGACAGTAGTCCAAGCTTTTTGCTCCAGCAAGGTCATTATAAATCAGAGAGTTCTTCAAACTACATGTAATTATTTATAAGAGTGGGATTTTTTCCTTTTTTTTTTTTTTTTTTAATCTGAAGATCTCTCCACAGTAGGTAATGACAGACTTTGAAAGCTTGCTTACCATAGAAATAAATCTGTTAATTATGCACTTGACTGAGGCCCTGATCTTTTGAAGCACATAGCATATCAGATAGAGAATGATCATTTCTACAGAAAAAGACATAAATTCAAAAGCATATTTAAAGCTTGCCAATGTTATTTTTATTATAATGTTATTTTGTTATTAATGTTATTTTTTTCAATAAAAATTGATTTTAATTTTAATTAGGGAATACTGAAATGAATTCTTCAGGTTGTGGTGGTTTCTTGTCACATTGAAACATGGCTTGCCAGCCACCATGGAAGTAAAAATACAGAAAAATTTGTATCTCTGAATAAATAAGCACTTCAAACACGTCATGTTTCACATATCATCATTTAGCAGACATATATCTAGATAAACTGCTTTCCTACAGCAACCAGTCCATTCATAGGCCTTCTGTATTTTTCTGCTTCTGCATTTTCTATGTCTGCTTCAATACTTTTTTCATCCGTACCACTGAAGGGTTAACATATTTTGTACCCTCCTCTTCCTCTGCATTTCTCTCACATGAAGCAGCTACCATAGTTGCAGTCACCCCACAAGTGAAACGGCAGTCAGGCTCCTCCGAGATTGCATTAGCACTCTGTGAGCAGCTGCTAGGGGAGCACAAAGACACAGTGCACTCTATCTATCTTTTCCCAGAGTCTCAGACTGTTTTCTGTATGATAGCCCCTTTTCCAGCTGGTTTGAGAACTGGAAGTCCCAAGGCACCTCCAATAACTATGCTTGTGGGGTGATAGGCCTATTCATTGAACCATTAGCAGAAGCATTAATTTCTTTGACCGAGAGTTAGAAATTATAATAAATCTGACTGATGCTACATCTGATAGTGATTTGTGAAGCCTCTCATTTTGAATATATTAATCTAAAATGGATTTGATGAAATAACTGGAAGGAAGTAAAACCAGCTTTACTTAAAACAACATAAGTAGCTCACTTCAAATGTCCTGCTTCTAGACAAAAAGTAATTCAGAATACACACACATACATGCACAAAGATAAAATTGCATCTCAAAAGAACTCATAAAAACTGGTTTGTCAGTTTTACTTTAAAAGAGAGAATAATTGTTCATAATAGTGCTAAATAAGTTGTTTTCACTCTGGAAAGTTAACTATTCAATTTCTATGTTTGAAGCAGAATATCAACTATGGACTCCAGGGGGATGTTGTCTGCTTCTTTTCATCTTCAGCAGATGAATCTTGCCTATGGTGCTTGATTCATGACTCAAGAGAATATAAAATGCTACTATAAAATAAAAGATATCTACAATGAAAATACAGTTATAGATTATTTCACAGAACTGTGATGCTCTGCGGAGGGTTTTATAAAATAGAATCTTCAAATTCCATCTTTTTTCTGCAATGAAAAGCAAACTCATAAGACTTTTAGTTGATTTATAAAAGAATCAATCATATTTGGAAAGTTCGTGCATGGGCTGTTTAGTCTTTTTTTTCCTTAATTTATGCTTCTGAGAGACAGATCCTCAGATAGTTTTAAATATTTTAGCTGAGAGTGGAAAAATATAAGGCAGGATTACAAGAACAGAAAATTTGACCAGATTTCAAATTCAGATCTAATTTCTTGTACCATTGAGGATTATCCAAAGATTCTTTGGAGGAAGCCTAAAAAACCTGTAGTAGACAGCATGGAATAATCTGTCCCTGCCTTTAGCTTCAATCCAGCATTAAGCAGGAGAATTAAGCCTGAAAATTAACAGAAGATAGGAGATTTAAATAATAAAATTTAGCAATCCCCACCAATTAGTGCTACATGTATTGCAATTAACTCTGTAGACAGTTCCCTATTATTTCTCCATATAGCTAGTCCCCAGTCTCTTTGTTCTGATCAATTTCTCTGGCAATGGATTCTGAATATTTTTCCAAAGTATTTTTTATTAATTTCATCTTCTTTGCTTTTCAGGTCTACTCTGTGGTCCCATTGCTCTTGTATTATTACAAATGAGAGCAAGCTAAGTCTGCCCTAAGAAGCTTCGCATATTTTTGAATGATTTTCTATTTTATTCACCTATTTCCTTGGCTAAGTGACCCTAATCTTTTGTCTCCATTTTCTTACAAGTGTTTTGTCAATTTCTGACTAACCTCTATTCACTCACCTGTGATGTGGCAAAGATTTTCTTAATACAGGACAATTGGTCCTCAAACCCATATTAAAGGTGAAATCTCATTATAATTTCATTTCGTTTTACTGCAGCCATTTTCTTATTTTTGACTACTGTGTGTCACACGCTCAAACACTGAGGGCTTTTTGCTGTTATTTTATAGTCAGGAACAGCTTTTTTTTTTTTTTTTGAGCAGATGAGCATATGAACACATTAATATTTAATACTTCAAATATAGAAGTATGAATTGTTTGTGCTCTCTGTTTTTCTCCTTTTGTTTTGAGATTTGAAGTTAGGCAGGAAAAAACATTGCTTTGTCTTAGCTGCAGAAGTCCTTCCATCAGCCTTACAGGACAGTAACGCCTCTGTCTCACAAGACGGGCTGAACAGAAAGTATTGAAGGTTTTCACTCCAGACAGTCCCGGTCAACATGGAATGGAGGCTACATCCAAAAAGACATTGTCTCATCAACATAAGAAAAGAACTGCTATATCTGTAGTTCGTGGCAAGGTTTTGGGGTTTTTTTGCATTTTTGTGGGTTTTTTTGTTTGTTTTTGGATTTGTTGGTTTTTTTGTGGGTTTTAAAATTTTTTTTGTTTTGTTATTTTTGTTCAGGTTTTGTTTGCTTGTTTGTTTATTTGCTTGTTTTAATAGATTTGAGTTCATTATTGTTATTTAATAACATTTCTTTACTGAAAGAAAGACGCTGTTGACAGTTAGGAACGCAGATAATGTAACTTTGAGTAATAATGACTTACACTTGGTCAGATTTATATTCCTTTTGAAGGATGTGGCAAAGTTATCCATAATGCCCAAAGATAGATATGATGAGAGAATAATTTGCTCATACAGTAAGAGTGTAATGAAGCCTCCAAAATCTGTTTGCAGAGAGGTTGTCTCTGCGAAACAGATGATGAAAGAATTTTGTGACCCATGCTTGGAAAAATCCAGGAATCCAAATTCCTTTAAAATGTCTAATATCAAAGAACATTTCTGTTTTGTTGTTTGTTTTTTTTTTTTCCCCTACAGAGTCTGACCAATATTTAATCTCTTTGTTCAGTATAAGTAAGGTGAGCGGATACACCCCTAAAGTGTTACAATTTAGGAGGATTTGTTTTTCTACATGTCACAATAACTCAGGTTACCTCTGTGTCAAGACAAGAGAAAGTACCAGTAAAACATCAAGCCAGGCTATTTTCTTACTATCTTTAACCTCCTCATCCCTGCCCCTGCAGTTCCTCATCCTACCAGCTTGATAAAGTAGCAGCACCTACATGGTCTCCCTCACTTGTGCCGTGCCAGAATGTGCTGCTGAAAAAATCTGTTCCCTGATTTATTTAATTTGGGGAGTGGTGGGGGGAGAATTTGGGGTGGGAATAAATGCAATTTCTATTCACTCATATGTGGGATTTCTACAAAAGACTGAAGTGGAGGTGTAAACAGACTAGAATGTTGGAAATTAATCTGGAAAACAAAGAACAAAAAAGGAAAAAGAAAGTTTATACATGTTACAAATGGATGTGGGAGTGGGAGTCTAGATAAGTCCTAGCCTTTTTCCCAGGCTGATGCCTTGAAGAGCAGGAACAGAGGCTAGACAGAATTAAGAGAAATAAAGTGAATATTTATTAAGGGGCCTTCAAAGGCCACACCCTTGCAGTGCCAGTGCGCAGTCGTGGCTCTGCCCAGCTGTGTCCAAGATAGAAGCAAAAGAGGGCTTGGTCATGAGATCTCACATTTTTATAAGTTTTAGTCCATTTGCATACAGAAGTCAACTGTTCAATTAATCACCTCAAATAATGAAGTTTCATCCTCCTTGCTTGCTTGCTTGCCTACCCCCTCTTTTCATGTTGTTTATGCTTTGGGCCTGAAGTCTGAAGAGATTGTCCTTGAGACCCCACCTGGAATAGGATTGTTTTGTCTTCACCATGCTGTGAAAAGATCCTAGTAACCCTTAATATAAAGCTAAAAGCTGCACACCAAAGCAGAACAGAAACACTTACAACTTAAGGCATCAAAGCCTCTGGCAGCAGGCAGTTCTTTATTGAGGCAGCCAGCACCCCAAAACCCACTCTCATTTGGAAATTCTTTAATAATTTCTGGTTTGGTCTATTATAGAATGAATTATTTATTCAATAGACAGAAAACAAACAGATATAAGAATTAAAATAAACTAATACTAAACAAGAATAAGGAAAAAAATCTACTAGTAGAAACTACTAGTAGATATACACAACACAAAGTTAAAGGTACCAGTTAATGCTACAGCTAGCAAAGAAATAATATAATTTAAGATTCAAGGTATCTTCTCATCCAATTGTTGATGGAGTACACATCGAGATCCTTCCCCTCAATCCCCAGGGAAGTAATCACATCCAGATTCTGGGAGGAGGTCTCCCACACTTTTAATGTGTGTGTGTGTAGAAGGCTTCTGCCCCTGTGATAATTTGTATGTCTTTTATAGTTTGTAAAACAGTGTCTCTAATTTAGGAGTATTTCTTTTCTCCCTTCCCACATTTGCTCTCCCAACTAAGATATAGATTCTTAGCAGAGGTCTCAGCCCTTTTGGTTACAGAGATAACCCTTCACTGGGCGTTTCAGCCCTGGTTATCTCATTATGCACCGTCTGTGGTAGAGAAGAGGCGGGGGTAGACATCCTGCCACAATACATTTACATTTCTCCTTAAAATTAAGAGCTCAAAGTAAAATTCCAGCAAAAGATAGATAGATAGATAGATAGATAGATAGATAGATAGATAGATAGATAAAAATATAGATTTGTAACAAATCCACAGTTACTTATTATATATTATCTTTGATGAGGAATTGTCTCTAGCAGGCTTCAACTCCACAGTTCATTCCACAGAGCTAATATATAAGTTGTTTACTTATGTCCAGTAGTGTTTACAGCTAAAAAAGAGACAGACCTTAAAGTTTTTGAGACAGAACATGTTTTGCTTTCTGTTCCTGCATAGGTTGACAGATATATACTGAGTTGATATATTTTCATTTTGTGAATAATGAAATAATAACTATAAGTTCCTGGCAGAAGTTTATTTTTTAAATAAATTGGATTCATTATATACCAGTGGAATGAGCTATCAGCATAAGTAATACTTATTATTCTTGGAGTATACTGAGTAATGAGAGTGAGAACAATTATTTTTCCTAAAGTGATATCTCCAAGTCAGGACTGAAAAAAAGAGTTATAACTAAAGAAAAGTGAATGACAAGGAGTTGTAAACTTCCCTTAATACTGATACAAGACATTCTCTCAAGCCTAATCAATCACAATGTAACACATGATAACACAAGTAGCTATTATGACAAAAAACCATCTACATGATAATTGACATTTCTAAGTCTATTAAATTGTTATTAAGAAAATGGTGATGTACATCTAGGAAACATAAACCTTGTATTTTTCCAAAGTGTTATTCAAAGATGCATTTATTTAGACAGACATTATTAAACTGTCAGTCCCTATGCCAAAAAATTAGCAAGCTAACAGGAAAACTCTTCAAAAAACCCTTCACACAGACGTTGTTAATGTCATGCTGTCACTGAGCTAATAAACCATGCTACTTAAAATACCTAGCCCTGAAACTCAGTCATCATCTATGGGTTTGGGAGTTTATGTAATGTTCATTGTGGCAGTCAGTAGTACTGGTAAAATTCAGTCACATATTCTCACAATAAAAAAACCCAGTAGTTATTAATCATATACATGTTCTTTGATCTGCACAAACCCAAAGCAATTGCAAAACTAGTTCTAAAACCACATTACTGTATTCTTAGCAAGTAATACTTTTCTGAAAATATAGCTATTAGTTGGGGCTCCAGAATTGCTAGATATATATTTCATGTCCAGCTGAAAACCTACTCAAAATGCATAAACTTTACTATAAACTTGCGCGGAAGATGTAAGTCCAAACATTTGTGTGTTCAGTATCAATATTGCTCATTGAAAAGATTTCTAATATTGTCTACCAAATTACAATTTTTTTTGCCACCATAATCTTTTATCAATGCTAAAAAAGTTATCATCGCCTTCTCTTTGGAGATTATAAGTAACAAGGTGCTTGACAGACTACAAAAAAATTTTAAAACCCTCTCAATTAAAAAATACTCAAGAAACACTGATTTATACCAGGAAATTATTAAAAGCCTTTTTTTTCCTTTAACAGAAATTTATAATAGGTGTGGTTTTCAATATAATTTATAGAGAAAAAGATATTACTTCAGTCAATGGTAGATTATCATCTTGCTGATCAACATGTTTGCATGGCTGATATTGAAGTCAGGGTTTTGACTTCCATGACTTCTCAGAAATGGGGACTGTTGGGAAAGGATTGAAAACAACAGGGAAAAGAAAAAAAGCAAACAAAAAAACCCCAAACCAAACAAATCTCCTCTGCCTAAAAAACTAAACAAAAAATAAATAAACCAAGCCATTCAGATCAATATCAACAAGCTGGAAAGTTAAATGAACCTTAGTGGAGACAAAAGTAATGTTCTGCCCCAGAGGCTGAATAATCCCCTGTGGCAATACAGGCTGGGCTCTGCCTGCCTAAGCGGAAGTGTTTTGACCACATGATCCCAGAAGCTCTTTTCCAGTCTAAATTATTCTAGAAACCTATACAACAATAACAGTTAAAAAACATATAGAATTTGTTAGAGTGGATAAGGGGAAGAGCCACTGTATGTAATTGGCATACTTTAAAAGAAATTACATGAAATCTAATTTATTCTTTTCTCCCCATAGGATTAAAATTGTCTGTAAACAAACTCCCTGTCACTAAATTTTATTTAACTTATTGCTTATAGCTCTTAACTTGTCTTCAGCAGCTCTTCAGACTTAATTAATTGCCTTGTTCTTGTCATGAAATCAGAGTGTTCACAAAATAGGGTTTTATTATTCTAAGCAATATCTTCTTTATTCTAAAATTCCAGTAGGTGGAGAGTTACCATTCTAATTGCTCAAAAAAA
>VXBU01018640.1:234169-263373 GCA_013400315.1 Bombycilla garrulus | reverse complement strand
AGAAGTACAAGACTAAAGTTTAAATCACTTATTTCTACTGTCCTAATTACCAGCTAACTGTTTGGATTTCATCCAAGCAGAACTCTATCTGGAGTCAAAGGAAAAGTTTATAATTTAGACAACTTGTAGGATTGGATTAAATATGCTCAGGGAATTGGTGTTCACTGATTGCTAGAGAGGGATCATGAATAACTAGCTAATGAACATTAAAATTATACACAGTTAATTCAAATTATTATCATGGCTTCTCTCATGTTTACTCTAAGTCATGTAGTTCTAATCTTATGGGCCTAAAGCAATACAAAACTGAGGTAAGAATATGCCCATGCATTGTATGGGCTCCTTCGGTGGAGTATTTACATTGGGAGCCATGAACCAGCTGGAAGTACTAAATTAAGCATTGAGCATTTGCAAGATTTTTAGTTTTGTACGTCCTTTGGCCTCTTATAGTGTAGAGACAGCAGGCCTGACATGGAACTGTCTGCATGGCCTTCCCTGGAATCCTGAAGTTTGCTAGAGACATATGTGATGTTGGTGACAGCTGCCCCATGTCACCAGGGCATCCCTCCTGGGTCACCAGCTGGGTGGTACATGGCTGTTGCTACCCACAGTGTCTGGTGTCTGGAAATGTGCCTGCCAAGGAATAAAGGGTCGTGTAATATGTGGAAGCACCTGCCTGTGGCTGTGTGTCGTACCCTGTTAGGCTAGAATCTGTCTGCACACAACGGAAGCTTTACTCTTAAGATTAAAAATTATAATTGCTATACAGTTTTTACTTAGGAAAGGCATAGTACAAGTCAATATTCCTCATGGCCATTCAAACACCATTTTCTGTGCAAATTGACCTTTTGGTTTTAGAGCTTTGATTACTCTGTGAAATTGAGGTATCAAGGGCAAGGAGCTTATCAGATGGCTTAATGAGCCCAGATAGCAGTGTGCAATTTGAGTCTCAAAAGCAGTATAAATGCATTAGTTTGGCACAATACCAGAGTGAAGACTGTCAGGCAGCTCCTTGTACTGAGGCTTTTTAACCAGTTCTAGGCTGATTATTGAGGACCATTACTGATAAACCATGTTACCTATGTCTATAAGATCAATTCTCTAACCTACACTGCAAAGACACTTGAACAATATTTATAAAAACCAAATCCACATGCCTATTTTTTTCTAATTTTGAGGTGTATTTCCCTCTTCCAAATGGTCACATTTGCATGAAATTACACATAATTGTTTCCCTCGCTTGTTTTAGAATTTCTCATTGACAGTAAATATTGCTGAGCAAGACAAGTTTCTGCCAAATTCTAACACTGAGCAGTGGATGCACTGAACAGTAAATTTCTCTGTGGAAAGGCAGTACAAATGACTGCAGGTAAATGATTTAGATGAAGGCATTATAGGAATTCAACTTAGATGCAGGGCAAATCTGAAGGACTTCATTAAGTGTGGTTGGCCTGATTTCTTATTGTGATTACACAATTATTGCTTTTTTTTCTCAGAATACTCTTAGTTTTATTTGGTTATGAAAATAAGATTTCTTCTTGGACATTCACTAGTTCAGTACATCACTAGCCAATATGAAATCCAGGTCCATATGAGAATTTGGTGAAGAAAATTATTCAAGTAGTAAGTCTATTCACACCTTTGGTAAATAATTGTTAGATATCAAAACTCAAAACACTCATATCTTGTGGTTATGGATATTGTACAAAATACTCAAATAGAGTAAGAGAAAAAAAAGAAAAAAAATATTGGAAGTACTGGCATATGCCTGACAAAGAACAGAATTTAATGGCTGTTTCCCATTTAGAAATACAGATATTTTCCCATAACAGTTTCTGAACTCATGGCAGCCCTGTATTTTGGCAGTATTTGTTGTTGGTACACTCAGATTTTATACATTTATGAGAACAGGAAAAGAAAGGCATTTTATCCTTCATGAGTGGAGAATATGCCTATTGCAACTGAGCCACTATTTTTTTAGTGAAAACAGATGCTCTCTGTGCTGTATTTTGTATATTTACTAGGGTTAGCAATGTCAGACAGGTACAAATATGTGGGAGGGGGAGTTATTTATGGTAATACAAAACAATTTCAAAAAGTAAAATAATAGCAGTAATAATAGTAATAGTAATAATAGAAATTTAGTCTGGATGTCAGTGAAAACATCTTGATGTAGAATATTCACCTACAGTCAGTTTCAAAAAATGTATTTTCTGGCACATTTTAAAAACATATAACGGAAGGAAAGACATTGGTAAATACAAGATAGTAAATATTTAGTAAATACTACTTTGGGAAAAAGTTCTTTGTAGAAAGAAATCATTAGATCTTTTTCATCACTGAGTTTCTAAAAATGAAAATCTGTCAGGATGTTTTCTGCAAATCCTGAAAGCAAGAGGCTACAAGAAATTAACATTTTTCAGATTTATTTTTGACACATGCTTTCCTAGTTGATGTAAGAAACTGTGGGAGATGGACTGGAACGTGACAGTTCCAGTGTAACTGTCAGGATCTAACCAAAAAAACACAGAAGAAAACACTAATGGCTGTGAACCACATTCCTCAGAACAGCTTCAAGCAGTCTGCACTAATAACAGAGCAAGTACCCCTTGGTGATGGCACTGTGCTTAATTTTATAGAGCATCTACCACATGTAATAGGTTACCGCTATCACCTGCAATAGTGAAATCAAAACATCTAGGTTGACAGACAGATTTGTATCCCCACCTCCCCACTTTATAAATAGCAGCCAAAAGAGCTATAAGCAGCTGTCAGCATGAATCTTATTCATCTGTCCACCAGCTAGCACTTTTCATGCCACTGAATATCTAAATGGGCAGGTTCTGCTCCTGTGAAGCATTTAAAAGAATTTAAAGAGATTGTCATTCTGACATTTTAGATCAGAACATACCTGTTATTTATACTGTGTCCATTAGTGCTTGTGTGTGTATTTTAGCTCTATATGAACACCAGCAGACTTTTTATCTCTCTCAGCTTTTCCTGAGTTTCTGTTGAGTGAATAGATTATTAACTTCTCCCTGGGAGATTTTGTGGGCCAGCTTCCCTCCACAGAAAAAAATTAATAATTACGACCAATTTACAAACAAAGTAAATTGAGATTTAAGGAATAAATATCTATGGACCATAAACTAATGCCTTCTATCATCACCCGTCTCAATACTTAGTTTGAAAGTGGTGGGATAGATGTGTTGTAACCTTATTTTAGTTATTCACGTATTAAAGAAATGACTGGGAAGACCAAGGTCTCAATTACCAAGGTACTAATTCTGTTTCTGCTGAAATCAGTGCCACTGGAAGTAAAAGGACAGGAGAGCATGGGGATTCATCTAAGATGTGTGAAATTGTGTGTTTACATTTTGAAGTTTATTTATTTATTTTCTATAGAATAATTAATATAATCAGGAGTCCCAACATATTCAATACGTGATATGTAGTTAAGGATACTGCATTCACAATAGACTGTGGATATTTCAACAAATGGATTGCCAAAATCTTTTCTGCTGTGTAAGGGAGTCAGTGGACAAGTCCTTTCTTCTTCTTTCCCCCAGCTGTGCTGGCTGTGACCTATGATTTCATTGTCTTTCAAGTGTTTTTCAATACCTCACAGGATAATCTTCTCCATAAATTTACCAAGTGTTGAAGTGAGACTTCAGTGACAGGCCTGTGGTTTCCAGGGTTTTCCTTCTTGTTCTCCCTGAAATTCCAGTTTTCAGTCAGCTGGGACCTCTTGCTCTTCAGCAGCAAGACTAATGAAAAATGATCAAAACAAGTTTTGTGTTGACATCATCCAGCATTTTGAGGATCCTGGACAAATACCATCAGACCCCACAAGGTTTTTGGGATCCAGATGTAGAAGACAGGCAAAAGATGAGTTAAATATCTCTGCCTTGTCCATGTCCCTGTTTTTGAGATGACCATCCTCATCCTATAATGGATTAAATATTAGTTTTACACTGCTTATTACCATTATTGTACTTGAAAAAAACTCTTTATTTTCCCCCACAGTTCTGGTAGCTTCAACTTGAGTTTTGGCCACATGAATTTTCTTCCTACAGTGGCAAGCAACATCTCCGTATTCTTTCCACATCACCAGACTTTGCTTCCACCAATGGGTTCACATGGAACATGTACTGTTACTGGAATTCTTAGATAGCTGTAACAAAATTAAAAACAAAATATTTGCCTGTCACCACAGCCAGAAAGGAATATCCTTAGCCTCCAGTACTTTGAGTATTGTCAGTGCAGCTCCCTTTCTGTGTCTGTATGTGCATGACTAAATTACTTTATGTTTTTTCTTGCTCTGAAACATTAAATGAAGGATGCTATTTCATATGGTACAAGTACTTAATTGTCAGGCATGGAATTGTATTAGCTTTTCGGTAAATTTAACTGAGATTTTCCTCCACAGTGGTGCTAACATTTTAAAGAGACTTTTAAGATAAGCTGCAGTCAGCCATGGTTTGTCTGGTTGTAGGACTACACTGATACAAATGTGTCAGGGATCAAGAATTAAATGCTAGACTCTAAGCAGCTACATGTCACAGGAACTCAGTGTAGATGTAGGATCTAAGAACAGTCTTGTTCCCTTTGATAATATGAAGAAAGGATTGATGATTAGATGTCTCAAGCTTTCACTTACCATTGTTTTTGTAGTGTAAAAAATTAAGGTTATCTTCAAAAAAGTATTTAAACCTTTTTAAAGTGCAATTAGTCATCCTTTGAAAGTAATGCGGTTAATCATTTGCTTAAAGATAGACACAGGCTTTAAATGCCTTGAAACAATGGGAAAATAATTGAATAGATTCAAAGTTTATTAGTTAAATAAATTGAACAGAATCACTTAAGAAAGCATTGATGATAGTAACAGATGACTGGTCTCCTCTGTCCTGGTCCACCAAATAAGACTCAGGCAGAAAATTATGTGCTGTGGATAGGGGTAAGACAAAGATGCCCACATTGTTAGTCATGAAAGTGAACTCATCATCCGCTCCTACAGTATTTCTTCCCCTTTTCTATATGAGTCTCCATATGGTGGACTGAGTATTTGAACATAGAGAAGGTCCACAGACTTTCTGCTGCTCTTGAGAGTAGATGAGAGATCAGTAAACTGCATGTCATGCAGGAAGCCCAGGGGCAGAGAAGAGGTCTTGGTGCCTTTCATTTGTTACTGCATGCAAATTTTCATCATAGAGGAGAAACTATAGGAACATATGTGTGATACAGGTGTCAAAATAACATGACTAATGTTCAAGGCACAGGAATTGACAGTGTTGAAAAGAGATGGAATAATCTGAAAGTGGGTGTGATGAAGCAATTAGATGACATACAAAGAGGCAAGATGTCTTAAGAATGGTTTTCAGTAGGGGTGCCGAACCAGCAACTTCTGGAAGGATTTTCAGATAGGATGTAAATTTAAAAAGAATATCAGAAACACCTAAAAAATTGTAAACTGTCGTTGTTACTATTCCAGATGACTACTGTGTTGAGTTTGCATGGGAAGGGTCTGGTAGCAGGGTCTAGAGGTGTGGCTTCAGTGAGAAACTGCCAGAAGCTTCTGCAGCTCCAAAATGGACCCACTGCTGGCCAAGGCCAAGATCAGCAGCAGCAGGGGTAGCACCTCTGAGATAACAGATTTAAGAGGAAAACACTGCTGTGTGATTGAGCTGAAGAGAGAAGTGAGAATCTGTGAGATACAGCCCTGCAGACACCAAAATTGGTGAAGAGGGAAGGGAAGAAGGACATCAGAACAGAGACTGCCTGGTAGACATGGTGAGACATGCTGTCTGCCTGCAGCCCATGGATGTCAACCACAGAGCAAATATTTATATGCAGCCTTTGGAGGACTCCACACTGGAGTAGGTGGTTGACCAAGGGAGGAAGTGACACTGTGGGAATCCCATGCTGGAGCAGGCTCCTGGCAGGCCTGTGAACCCATGAAGAAAGCGCTTCACCCTGGAGCAGGTTTACTGGCAGGATTTGTGACCATGTAGGGGACCCTGGAGCAGCAGCCTGTGAGTGAAGGACTGCACCCTATGGAAGGGACCCACTTTGGAGCACTTTGTGGAGAACTGCAGACCATATGACGGAGAATGTGACCTTCAAATGATAGAAATTCATGGAAGACTGCTTCCTGTGGGAGGAATCTGCTGGAACAGGGGTAGCGTGTGAGGAGGCCTCCCTCTGAGGAGGAAGAAGGAAAAGAAACATGTGATGAACTAACCACAATCCCCATTCCCCATCCCCTCTGAGTGAGTGGGAGAGAGGAGGAAAAGAAAATTTGGGCTAAAATTTGACCAGAAATAAGGGAGCAGTGGGGAGAAGATATTTCCAAGATTTGGCTTTAGTTCTCATCCCCCTGTTCTGATTTGGTTGGCAATAAATTAAACTGATTTGCCTGTATTTGGCCATGATAATAACAGGTGAGAGATCTCACTCTCCTTGTCCTTATCTCAACCCACAAGCCTTTAGCGTTTCTCTCCCTTGTCCAGCTGAGGAAGGGATTGACACAGTGGCTTTGGTAGGCACCAGATATCCAGCCAGGGTCAAACCACTACAACCATATATGCAAATATGTCATATTGTTACAGCTCCTTTAATTATTCCCTGCTGAAAATTATTTAAAGTCTGAAGGGAACAGACAAGAGTTTAAAATTTTAATAGAAACTATGAAATACATTTTCTACTAACTTCACAGTTACCTTCTGCCAGATGGATTTTTCACTGTTACTGCACACATTGACAAGTGTGAGAACTTTGTCATTTCCTAAAAGTGCTGATGTGAGCCCTCCTACTAAGTCTGAAACCTGTGTGTGAAGTTGCTTTTCTTGCATCTCTTAAATCAATTTCTTACCTACCACAGTAGTGAAAAAGACAACATATATGAAATATACACTACAATACAGATAGTGTTTAGCATTCCTATGACAACATTCTAAATGTCAATATTTTTCTAGACTCTATTACTGCGAAATAATGGACTGCTACTTCTTAGAGGCAGAGATCTCTCAGTTCCAGAATGCCCATTAAGCAATCTAGCAATCTGGTATGCAGGGCATTCAGTGGGCATGTGGGAGTCCCCACTTAGGACTGTTTGCTCTCCAGTCATCTGAATAAGACAGCATAGGTTACTATATACTATACCTTCCACTTCCGAGATAAAATACTAAGATATTGTCCTGTGGACCAGTTAAAGTAGTGTCAAAAAGTGGATTATCTCCAATAAGGATGATTAAGAGAAATTTTTACAGCTCTTGAAGACTGGAGAATAACTGAACTTGACAGAGCAATGACCTGTACATCCATCCTTCTGTCTCCTCTGCAAGTATCTTGCAAATCACTTCATAGTCCAAAATGTACTTAGTAAAAATATTTCTATCTCCATCCAGCATTTGGTGAATATAACACAGCTGTGTTTCAACTATGTTTTTAAGAACCTACTGAATGTTATGTTGAGTTATATTTCTGAGACAATTGCAGGAGTTGGAGACACAATATTGTACATCCACTAGGAGCTTCCCCAGAAGTCATCCAGAATAGATCTCAGTGCAGTAAATTTTGGTGAAAAAATGTGTATTGCTCTGATTCAGTCAGACTTATCTCTTATTTTATCAATTTGTCAAGAAAGTATCAGTAATATAATTTGACAGTAAATAATTTGGATGGCTTAGCAGGAGATAAATGAGCTTGGTGGCACAATATATGATGTTATTTGCCTTAGTATTTGATGTATGACATTTCAGTGATAAA
Organism: Bombycilla garrulus; assembly: GCA_013400315.1. Taxonomy (NCBI): domain Eukaryota; kingdom Metazoa; phylum Chordata; class Aves; order Passeriformes; family Bombycillidae; genus Bombycilla; species Bombycilla garrulus. The sequence goes on along the minus strand of VXBU01018640.1, from coordinate 255,606 downwards.
GCACACCACATCTAATAACTTTGCTGCTGTTCAAAGTGGAAAATCCAAGAAAATTATTTTTTCTCTCTTTTTATATTTTTTATGTGTGGGTGTATGTGGTGTGTGTGTGTGCATGCATGCATGTGTTAAAATTGTCTTTGTGTAAAGGGCCAAGAAAATGGGAATAAAAGCTCTCCATGAGGAAGAAGAGGAATTCTGCTCTCCAGTCTTGACTCTCTCTCCCACAGGCTGCAGCCCGTCACTTCTGTCTACCTTTTCCAAATACCCTGTTCCAGTACAAGCCTTCTTTCAGGTTCATCTCCATATTTCCCTGTTTCTTTCTTTTCTGGTTATTGCTTTTAATTTCTTCTTGCTTGTGGACCAACTCCCACCTTTTCCATCTCTAACCTATAATTGTTTACAGCAACTATTGTCAGAGCCAATCATCATTCATGGCCACTTAGATAACAGATTTTTTTGAGTTTATTCTTTGACACAAGACAAACCATAAAGGAAATAAAAAAATAACTTTTATGTAAAATATTTTGAGTAAACTGACTTCCCCAATAATAAAAATTTGGTATTGTTTTTATGATTTTCTGGTTTTTATTACATTCTGGTGAACTTAATTGACACTCTGGTCTAAGATTTATAATTTACAGTGGAGCTTTACTGTGTTAGATCCAAGGAATGTCATTCAATATTTTGAAGATAATTTTCTCTAAGTTGAAAATTTTTATTTTTGGATATCTGTTAATCAAATCTAGTATCAAAAATTAGAAGCTACACAACTTGTTAATGTGGTGCATATATGTGTATGAACAATTATATTTTTATTTGGCTGAGTGAGATCAAATTACTGTATTTGGTTTTCTTACAATGTAACTCAAGAGTGTTTTTGGAATTCACTACTAAGGAAAACTAAAGAGTGGAATTTAGTAAGTGACTGGCCCTGCATGCAGGCTGAAATATTAATTCATCAAATTTCTGATGCAATTTCACTGAAGCCAAAACTCCATTGAACTGAACCTTACTGTGATGACAAATGTTTCAGCTCTGTTTTGACCTAATGGATTCATCATGGTTTTATGCAGTTTGTACCTCATGCCTTGGGACAGCTGGAGAATAGAAGCTCCTGTACATGATTTCTATTCTACCAGTTTAACTTTTCTTTTGGATTACTCCTTGTGGCCATGACCATATACCTAAAATGTAACAAACATAATTTCTGAAATTGTGAGCAGGTTTGGTGTAGAGAGATAAAATTGTTTACTCTATTTGCATTAACTTTTAGTGATTTACCTATGTCATAGATTGCCTTTCATCTCCTCTGTCCTTACCACCCCAAAGACACAATTTGTGATATGCCACACCAAGAGCTGACTAAGCTTTCCATGGCAGAGATCTCACCATGGACTCTTCTGTGCTGTGCCAAGGTGAAGCATCAGGACTGGAACTGTCCTGCTGCTACTTAGTCCCTTGGGTATGAATCTGATTCTTTCCTGTGGTTTCAGAAAAAAAGAAGAAAAGGAAGACAAAAGTTCTGTGCTTCTATCCTTCCCCCTTCTTCATATTCTTCTGTGTTGTAAAGTCTCATATGGCTTCTCTGTGAACAATTCTTCCAGTAAGGATTGTCTGTGTGCTCCCATAGGTGTTTTATGACCTCTTTACTATTGATCAGTAGCTTTAGTAGCCCTCCTGCCACAGGACGTACTTCAGTTCTCTTTTTACCACATCATGAAATGTAATTATTCCCTTTTCAACCTAACTCTAAGAGCAGGAGTTGACCTCTCTGATGGTTTTTGGCATTTGTTAGAAATCAATTCCATTTAAATACTTCATTCTTTCCTCATCCATTTCCTTTGAGACATTTCGATATCAGCTAGTACCTTTGGTGGATTTCCAACTTTCAAATCCATATGTTGAGACATAAATAGTACTGGCACTGAAATTGGCAGGAGTTGGGGCATTATGAGACTCCCACTAGGAAATTTTCAGCATTCCTTGGTTTCTAAAACAAAGTTTAGATCTCCTGCATTTCCATTCTGACTTTAATCAGTACCAATTGATGGAAATTAAGTACCTAAGAACCTTAATTCTAACAAGTTTTCATCAGGGACTGCATATTTCAGTCTATGAGGTGAGTTTGAACACTCATACAACTACTGTCTCACAAGCCTGTTTTGAGAATTGACAAAATTGTAGGGAAAAAATCATCACAGAAATACTGGTGTAAATACATGTCTCATTGCCAGCATGTATTTCATAAAAGTGAAAAAAAAAATTCTAAAATTTCAAAAGGAGACAATAAACTAATTAAGGTAAAAATTCAGCATATGAAGACTAATGGACCGACAATAAGGACCACTGTGCATTGAACTGATATCCTGACAAATAGGTTGCTTTGTCAAAACACGAGTTCTAGCACAGATTATCTTCTGAAGAATGCAGGCTGTGATTTACGTTGCCAGCTTTTTGACAAGATTTGCCTAATCCTGAAATACACTGCTGACAAATCAGTCAAAAAAAGTTTATACCTCTTAGAGTGCTTGCATGGGACCAAGGTACACAGAAAGTGCTTCAAAGAGAAGCAAATTAAATACTTCATATCTGATTCTTAAAGAAATTACTTCTCTGCTGGTCGGTATCAAGGGGCAGAAATCTACAATGGTATCTGTGCTTGATTTTGGATGAGAAGTGATCAGTAACCACTCTGATGAGCAGCAGCATCAGAATCTAAAAAATTAAACATTAAGGACAGTCAAGACATTGCTCCATTTGCCCAATTGCCTTCCCTTCTCTAAATGCATATTAAAATACTTCATCCAAGGCATGAAAATACAAAATGAAGAAGAAGAAATCGAACTATATTCAGCATTCAGTGGAAGTCTCTAACTGCAGAAATGTTGTGGAGTTCTCTGTTTAATAAACACCTTATCTTTGATTTATCTTGACAATTTTTGCATTCATTATTCCATAAGCCTTTCATATCTGCTCTATCAGTCGCTTCTGTGCATGCAGGTATGCTGTTTAAAAGCATAAGTGGCAATGAGAAGAGAATCTGAACAAATCTCAGAGACTTAGAGGTTAAAAATTCCAGGGATTCCATTTATATTCAATACAGGGATAACACTGAAACTGTTTCTAGTGAATATCTTCCCAAATATTCCCTAACCAGAAGTTGCTTATATTCTATATGCAAAAAGAAATATTTATTTGTAAACCTGTAGCACATTCAAAGGAGCGACACATTTTAAAATACCATCTACTTTTGTGCATTGCATCTACTAAAGCAGAAAAAAATTGAGAAAAAAACAATGGGCATTTCAAACTTAGAATATTTTTATAAAGCAAATCCCATTTGCACAAATTATCAACCAACTTTGGAAACTAAAGCAGCCTTATTATACTATCCCTTGCTAATAAAGTTGTCATTTTTCTTTTCTGCTAGTGATGACAGAACACAATTAACTAAGTTTTCTGGTAGGAATCCCTGAATGCCAAAGTTTTGTTGTGTTTTTGTATGTTTAATTTTTATTTCCTTGAAGGACAATCTATTTCTATGAAAATATGACACTCTCTGTCACAGAATTATTTACAGTCATTGACAAGCCCACCACACTAAAATGAAAACTATCTGTTGTTTTAACAAAATGCCTTTCTTTGTTTATTTGTTTGCTTCATAAAATCATACAACATCATAATATTTTAAAATCAGTTCAGTGTTGATCCTGGCTTCCCTAAAAGCATGTTCCAAACTAGTTTTCAAACTCAGAAAGAGCAAAACCACTGATAAATTATAATTACCTACAAATACATGAGGTTTGAGAGAAGTGTGCAAAGAAGTAATAGGAAATTTTAATTCATTAAATTACCTAAACAATTAAAACAGACCTGTTGATATGTAACAAGAAAAATTTATTTGAAATTAAGATCTCAAAAAAAACTACTGAGACTTACAAGAGTGTACAACAGAATCAGGATTTTATCTACAAAATACAAACATTCAAGATGTGCTCTGTAGTTCACAGAATGACGAGTTTCCTGTTGAACACAATTGCAAAAAAAAGGAAAAAAAAATTGGTTTCACTGCATTACATTTGTCTTCTCAAGGTAATGAAAAAAATTTCAATAGACCTAGATATTAGTAGATAGTTTTAAATTTTATATTTTTTTAATAAAGATGCACTAGAATTAATCTTAAAAAACACAATCAGTTGCCTTCTTCTCCAGAAAATTCTTTTAAAAAATAGGGACCAAAAAATTATGGAGGAGCTAAAATTTTACCTTAAATAAAATACGTGCTTATAAGTTTCTGCAACAAATTTGTGCCATGAAAACTGTGAAATTAAAGCATTGATAAACAAAGAAAATGTTATCAAAAGCAACTGTGTATACTCAACTGTCTTTGTGCCAATTCTCTTCCGAATTACACCAATTCTAGAATGTTCCAGGTATCCTCTTGGACTCCACTGCTTATTGCTAACTTAGTCTTGAAATAAGAAGATAATGAGATTCCCACTTTTGCCAATGTTTTACAGTATACATTTGAAGAAGAAAGAAAATGCAGCCATGACTTACATTCCTCAAAGGAGCAAGGTAGAATTTGACCTTTAAATAAAACTATTAAAAGCTAATAACAATGATTAATTTCCCAACTTTTATCCCTTCATTTCTAGTGTTTTTCTGCATTTCATTTAAATTCTTCTGTGTCCTCACTCATATTCTGTAAACTTTCTTACAAAATAAAAGCTCAAATGTAATTTATAATTGAGAAGCCTCTGAACATCTACGTGGGTGTTGGGGAAGTGATCCTCTCACTATAAATAAAGAGCAAAGTAAGCATCACTTAATGAAGCTGAATAGCCACAAGGCTAGAGGCCTAATGAGATGCATCCCAAGCAAATGGCTGATGTTGTCTCCAAGCCCTTGTTGTTTCCACAGTCCATCATATTTGAAAGGTGATGGTGGTCAGGTGATGTCCCTGAAGATTGAGAAAAGGGAAATTCCATTCCTATTTTTACAAAGGGGATGAAGGAAGATCCTGTGCACTACAGACTAGGAGATTCCTGTGCCTCAGAAAGTCATGGAGCAGATCCTCATGAAACCAATGTTAGAGCTCATTCAAGACAAGGACCAGATCCAACACTTCCAGCACAGCTTTACTAAGGGCAAACCATGCCTGCCCAACATGGTGTCATGCTATTATGGAGTGACAGCCCATAATACTAGTCAACAAGAAAAGATGACTCATGTTATTGACTTAGACTTCAGTGAGGCCTTCAAAATGGTCCCATGCAGCATCCTTATTTCCAAATTAAAAATCCTTATTTCCACCGGTCTGAAAGGTGGAGTGGCTAGTGTATTGGATGAATGGATGCAACCAGAGTTGTGGTCAACAGCTCTATGTCTAGGTGGAGGCTGGTGAAATGTGATGTCCCTCAGGGCTCTCTCTTGGCACTGATGCTCTTTAATAGCCATAGCAATGAGAGTGAGATTGAGAAAATTAACCACATATTACTCTGAAGCCCAAGAAACATGGCCAGCAGGTCAAGGGAGGTGAATATTCCCCTCTACTCTGCCCTTGTGAGACCTCACCTAGAGTACTCTGCAGAAATGTATTGCATTTCTCACTTGCTATTATATCAATTTATTACATCCTTTCAAAATCCTGACTTATTTGTTTGTGTGCATGGAAAAACTGTGCTTCACAAAATATTACTTTTGTTTTGACATTTTCTCTGCTAGCAATATAATGATCAATAGAAACAAGCATTCTTTTTATATTTCAATTTCCACTGAAGGTGATTAAAAACTAATTGTCTGTCATTTTGTGTAACTCTGGTTTTATGAGTTGAAAATGTTCATGACAACTTAAAAAATGGTTTTGATAAAAGCATAATATTTTTCAAACATAGAGAGTGATCAAAAGTGAAGATGGAAAGAAAAAGAAATTCAAAACAGCACTGCAATTTTATATGAATATTTGGCTAGAAAGTTTTCCAATTTAGTCTGAGCTTCACCTTACCTCAGAACAAGTTCACAAGCATTTTGTTTAGAGTGGCTGACCTAGTCTCATTAGTTAAGAAGAAAAATCAAATGGTTCAGAAGTTGGATGCTTTGGATGTTAACTAAATCGCTTGAGACAGGGACATGCAGGTAGTATTCTCCTGAGTAAAGAGCGTTTTTTAGCCTGTCAGAAGCCTTTCTCCTGCAAAATAACAGGCAGATTTTTTTTTTTTTTTTATGTAATAAAGATGATGTGCTGGACACAATGGCATGCTGAAAAGTGCTACTCAAAACACTGAAACAGAAAAAGGGTGTCAGGTGTTAGCACTCCTATTTTAAAGAAATATTTTCATGAGGAGGCAGTATTTTTAAGACAAAAAGACTAGGAAAACAGAAAAACAAAGTACATTCTAAAATTTTCACTTTCCTCATACCATGCCTGGAAAATATAACATTGTACTTCTAGAATCAAATACTACTGTGTGCCTAGATACAGCTTTTTTTGACTTTTAGGAATAGAACGAGGTCATGTACAATTTAATCAAATTACCTTTAAATTGTGGATTCAGTGAAATTTCTGTAGTTCGTGATAGGGTATCCATTAAAAATGGAGGAAAAAAAACCCAAACATGTTCAGAATTTGCTTCATCCAGTGTTTGACAAGAGTTGTTCCAGAAGTATCGCAGGAAGCCCACAAAATGATTCTGTGAAAAGTTCATAACCAAGCTCATGCATGTATACTTCCCTGTGGGGAACTAACTATAAACTACATCTGGGCAGAACCAATTTAGTTAACAAATATTCAAAGTTATGCCTAAATTTTGAGCAGTTCTGTGTGAAAGCTAGTCCTGTAAATGAAGAATACAGTGGTTTTGAAAACCACTGTGAGTCGTTACTACACGATAAGGTGGTATCCTCATACATATATCATTGTATATATATCATACATATATATATATATCAATTGTACAATCTAAAAGTGTAGAACAAATACTGCTATAATTTCCTCTCCTGACCTTAATAATCTTTCAGCTATACTGCCTAACTTAAGCAGTAGTATCCAGGTCTAAGTTCCCTCGTATTCAGGCCTTTGTCCTCTTGAGTAAAGAGGTTTCTCATGTTTTCTCTCAGCAGTAAGTTTAATTTATGAAGAAAAGTACTTCAGAGATTCCTGGGTGAAAATTAAAAAAAACAAAAACAACAATAGATCAGGGACCACAAAGGCATTTAAACTGAATTTTAATACCTAGAATAATTCTGTCCTGTTTCAGTAGCTAATGTATAGTTCTATAGCAAAATACTTGGGTGAAATTTAGAAATCTGCTTTAAGCTGAAATAAGATTCCCAGATACAAGGGCAGTTGTCTGCAACTTTACTTTTGATATTATTCCTCTGAGTCTTTAACAGTGTAAGTTCTGTCACTGAAAAACAAAGACGGCTAAAAGAATCCAGGCCAAACTTCATCTCTAGTTTGTTTTCTTCTATTTTTGGCACTCCAGTTTACCCTTCTAAAAACAAGTGAGATCTCTGTTGAGGAAATAGTGATTTGTCTTTTCTTTTAACCTTTATGATGTTTTCCTTGGGGTAAACATAGCAACCCTTTTTCTCAGAATAAGACACTTAACGGAGAAAAATAATTTTTTTAATGGAGGGGGAGGGTTCTTTTTCTTCATAGGCAGGAATCAGATCTTAATCTTAGTTGAATTCAGCGGTGATCCTTAAGTGACTAAGGTATTACCATTTGTATATTATACAGCTTGACATGCCCCTGCTTTTTGGTGGCCAGGTGCTTCTTAAGTTATAAAAATTGTAATGTTTGTCATGGTAAGAATTTGGTTGTGTGAATATATTGTGGCACATTGGTTGGTTGATGTAGTTCAAGTTGACCCACTCTGTGTGGGTTCTGCCTCATTTCCAGTTTTAGGTGCCACAGTAGAAGGACATAAAGCTATTACAGAGCATCCAAAGTAGGGCTACTGAGATGGTGAAGTGTCTTGAGGAGAACCCATACAAGAAGGGCTGAGGTCAAATGGTCTCTTCAGACTGGAGGAGACTGAAGAGAGACCTCACTGCAGTCTACAGCTTCCTCATGAGAGGAAGAGGAGGTACAGACACTGATCTCTAGGGTGACCAGTGACAGGACCCAAGAGAATGAATGGCCTGAGGTTGTGTCAGGGAAGTTTTGGGTTGGATATCAGGACATGTCTTTTCACCCAGAGTGTGGTTGGGCACTGGAACAGGCTCCTCCGGGAAGTAGTCACAGCACCAAGCCTGCCAGAGTTCAAGAGATGTTTGGACAGTGCTCTCAGGCACATGGTGTGATTCTTGGGGTGTCCTGTGCAGGACCAGGAGCTGGACTCAATGATCCTTGTGAGCTCCTTCCAACCCAAGATATTCTATGATCTTATGATTCTAAGAGGTCATTTGGCTATGTATTTACCACAAAGGCAACCATTGAAAGACCTGATTTGGAAAATATTCCCTGAGTATATAAAGATAAAAGTAGGTTTCCATGAAATAAATTTCCTTTAATTCTTCTCATAAAATTATACTGCTTTCTCTTTCTTTTTCTTTTCTTTCTCTTTTATGTCTATCACATGGGCAAAAATTATCCCAACACATAGAAAAAAAAAAATCAGATTTGGGATACTGCATCAACCCTGGAATCCAAAAACTTATGATACTATTTGGTAGTGTACATATTTGAGATTTCAATACGCCATGGTAGCAGCATTCCAGGACTGCCAGCTTGATAGAAAATGTTGGCAAACAGTTAAAGCTGCTCCTCTCAAACTATATAGTAAGTAAATTTGCTTTGGCATGCTGATATTTTGATTTTCTTTGCACATTTTATCTATACATTGGTACTACAAAACTGCATGGGGTGTTTAAATTTTAAAACACACTATACTAATCTTTCAAAAAATTTCATTAACTTGCATACTGTAAATTAATACTTTCATACAGTTAAAAATACTGCAATGAAATGGACTTTCAGCCCATGATGTAGTGTCCTGCAGAGTATTAGCAGTAGGGAATGTGTCCTTAATCGCACATACATTAAATTTATAGGATTAAAGCATTTGCTTTGAAAAATTAGTCTCTATATCTGTCTGTCAACCTTTCAACTAGAACAATACAATTTCTATAGATGATGGTCGTTGTCCTATTTTAGAAAGACAAGAACTATACAGATTTAGCTTTCCAGAAGTATTGCAGTGAGCCTGTGTTTCTATTTCATTTAGGGACTGCAGTATCTGTTGGTAAGTATCTATTCTGTGTGCCATTATAAAATCTACTTTAATCCTAACATTTTACCATACATTTAATTGCTATTTCATTTAGGGTAATTTCCTACAGAAGAGGGCTATAAAATTTAACAGGCAATGATAACTCTCTTAGTTTCAGCTAACCAAGACATGAAATTTGAATTTAATTCATGTTATATGGTTAATTGTCCTTGAAAGTGAAGAAAGAAAGGCAAGACACTGGGAAAAAAAGATTTTAAGATAGTATGACTTCATTGTATTTCACATCTGGGAAATATGAGTCTGTAAAACAGTCATTGTAGGTCATTCCTCCTGCATAGTCTTGCCTAGACAGGAATGTCATGATTCAATTAAAACACAAGAAGATTTCTATAGGTGGTAGGAGCAGGGACAGTGTATAAAAGAGGAATTTAAGAGCAGGCCATGCATGGATGGCATGAGGAAAGTGAAAATTCAGCTGGAATTTAAACTTGCAAGTGACAATATGGGAAACAAGAAGACCTTCTACCATTGCATTTTTTTAAACATCTAAAGAAAGTGGAAGCCCATTGCTCAGTGAGGATGTTGGTTTCAAGGCTGTGGACACAGACTAGATTGGGTGCCTTTCTTGCCTGAGCTCTTGCAGACAAGATCTCACAGGTATCTGTGACCAGAGGCAGAATTCAGGGAGGAGGATGACCAGACGTGAATGAGAATTGAATCAGGGATTACTGGAGCGATTTAAACCCATGCAATATCCCCATGGTTAACTCCAAGAAGTGTGGCCAATGTATTTACAAGGTCTCAATCTATTATCTTCAAAAGTCTTTGAAGACTGGAGAGGCCACTAACAAATGAAGAAAGTCCTGTCTCCATTATCAAAATGGTATAAAAAGGTGATTCAGGAAACAAGAGTCATCAGTCTCATTGTAGTCCTTGGAAAAAATTTCATATCAAGTATCATTCAGACATCATTATTGTCCTTCAGCAAGAAACAAAATACTCTAGAAGAGTTGTTTTTAAAGAGTAATTATAATAGAACTAGAAGTTATTGGTTTCCACATAAATGATGGATGACTTTCCCATAGCTGTCATTGGCACACTAAGGAGGACACCAAAATAAAATCATTCAGTCATTTTACTTATAAACCTGAAATATGCTTGTGTTTTTTGCTGCCACAAGCATCTTACTGGTCACCTGCTTCATTAGAGACAAGCAGATGTACTCATCCCTTGGGAGGAATAAATAATTATTGAAATTTTCCAAAGATTTTTTTAATTCCAAATGCAATGCAAAAACTTTGGATTATGAAAATAAATAAAATTATGGATCCCTCTGGTTTATTTAATTGAATAAATAAATAAAATAATTTTTTCTTTCAATTTACCCAGAACTTAGTGCATTACAAATAGGCAAAATAAAGTCTGAATATTTGATTGTCAGTTGGGTTTCTTCCAACTAAAGCTTTTTTTGCTTTCATGTCTGTTTTTTATCCACTGTGTAAAAAACTGGATTTTAATAGCAGCTTTCTTTTTTTATTATTATTTTTATTATAAGAAGCCTTGTTCCTGCCTGTGTTGTAATTTTTGGTAAAACTTATAAAGACTTTTTAAAATATATCTCACAGTTTAAGTTTAATACTCCCTAACTTTTCTTCTCATGAACTACAGCATTCTTTCTCATCAAATTAAAACAAAAAAGAATCAATGTATTTTTTTTTAAACAGTTGAAACAAAATAAAACAAGAAGTACTTGCTGCAAAAATAGGCTGAAAAGATATGAAAAATACAAGTGAAAAAGACTCTTTTATCAGTTCTATTTTGTCAATGTCCTTGAAGAGTTTATTCCATTCATTGGCTTTACACTTGATCAATGTATCAAAGCTAAACATCATTAATGTACTATGACAGTTAATTCCAGACCACTTTGTTTTTCCTCCCTTGACCTTACCAAAGTTTCTGGATTCTTCTCTTCTCTGATTCTCGAACGCACAAGAAAATATACCGGTGGATAACAGAACAGGCAAGGCTTCATGCAGACAGTCCTACAACTATCCCACTTGCAGCTCAGAAATTACACTGCTTTGCCTACTCTCTCTGTGTTCCTGCTTGCTTCATTAGTGGCAGTGAACAGTTGCCACATTCTCTGTAAAACAGCTTTCACATGGATGGAACAATAGAGCTTTAAACACCGATAAATAACTTCAGAGATTAAACCAAGCTTCAAGCAGCATAATCCCATTGAACAAGTCGATTGCATGAATATAATGAGATTTTGTGTAACGGTTATAGGTCAAAGAATGACAACCATGAGAGTAATTTTAAAACCATGAGAGTTGAAGTAATAGCTTTTCTTGGATGGGGGAAAATCATTTGGTGTTTTATAAGGCAGTAACAGCATTTTAACACCGATTTACAAGCATTTGATGTGTACTGCATATTTTCCAAATTAATTGAATTTATAATGTCAAATTATAGTACAAATTTAATTTAAAACTGTCTTAAGAAAAGACACAGAGCTAAGAAATTATTAAGCACATGAGAATAGTACTGACTGGACAGTTTCACACCATGTCAGATTTTTAATATGTGCTGAGATCCCCAAGAATTAAGATATTTGTAATTCATCTGTGACAAAACTAAATAAGAAGAGAGGTACCAGCTGCCTTCTGATCAGAGAGAAAAAAACTGTTTCACTAGCAGAGCTGCTGTAAGCAACTTGCTCTTCAGATTTGAGAGCTGTGACAAAGAAAGCTCTCCAAGCATGAGAGCTCACTGCTATTAACCTGGTTGTCCTGGAACAAGCAGGAACTGATAAGCCACTGATAAAAAATGTCAAGCTGCTCCAGTCAGAGGAGGCAAATCAATTGCAATGATCATACAGAAATCATGTTTTGAACAATGTCATGTTATTTCATTGCATGTCTGTGATAGTATGAGTAGGAGGAAAAGAAAATCGGTGAAGGCTGAGTAGCATGGAATAAATCTCTAAAGAGCACACCTTAATTGTCACCATTTTGTGGGCATCTAAAAGAGCTACGGATAAGTGAAAAGTCATACAAAATGGAAATATCTGACATTTTTCTGCATATAAGTTTTTTCATTAGCTAATATGGTCATTTGATGAAGTGTAAAAAGCAGGGGAAGAATAATCTTTGGAAATAGTAGAAATCCAGTGCTCATATCTAATTGTTTTTCTGTTATTTTCAATCAAAAATATGTTTAAGACCAGTAGAATGCAGGAAATTTTCCTGCTTCGTGGCCCTCTCTGTTCCTCTGTGTTGCCCCCAAATTATGTAGATTACCTTTCAGACTCTACATTTCACTCAAGAGAATACTCTTTTCTCTTAGGAGAGTCAATCTTGACAGCTCATTTGTGTTGAGAAAAAAAAATATTTTCCATTGAGATATTTTCATTTAGTTTCTTTTGGAAACTGGAGCCTCTCTGTTAAAGGATGGCATTACACAAACGTATAATTCTGGAAAAATAGTATGTCTTCTATGGTATTCCTCTGTGATATAACACAACTCATGAAAAAGGTTTTGACAGATGGATGCTATTTAATTTGAGATTCCTGCAGAATAACTTGCAGATATGCACTGTATTCTCTTTGATGTCGGTCACTGAAAGCTGTGCTCTAAACACAAAGTACTGAGTAATGTTACTGTGGATTTTTGTATTCAAAATCATTAGAAAGTTTTAACAGTTTGAACTCTAAACTTGCTTTGATATAATTCCTCTGTTATAGAAAATATGAATAATAGTGCTTCCCCTTATATGGGTGTTCTGAAGGTGAGTTCTGGAAAGGAATAAGAGCACTGATGTTGAAGCACCTGAGGAGGAGTTGTTATAAAAGAAACTAAACCAAACATCACAAAACCCCAGACTCAGTTATTTTGTTTATATAAAGCAAAGTTCTAGGTGAAAAGGACATGTGGGGAATAAATGTAAGTTCTGAAAAATAATTCTCTGTGAATGATAGAATGACATCACTATGGAATTGATCATAAAAATATATCACTATCATGAAAATATATGCAAACAAATGAATTTAATTATGTTGCATTTTCTCTTACTTTGGAGTTCCTGGTTGTCAGCATTCTAACAAATTACTTTTTAAATTTGTATTAGAAGATATCTGAAGATAGATGTCAAATTAATGCAGAAAATATTAGAGGCTATTGTTTTAATAGGTGGATTATAATTTCAAGCATTTCATAAAAGGCATTGCCATTTTTCAGTATTTTATATACCTTTACACAAGATTTTAAACAAAAATAGAGTTCACCTATAAAGTAGAAATACACAAATAAGCCTTAAATCAAGTCACCCACTGCAAGCACCAAGTTTAATTTTACACGCTTGGTTATTCAGGTATCCAAAGGATAGTTTAATATTCATTCAGGAATAATTTATTCAGTTAGACATAAACTTAATGAGCAGCAAGTTAAAATTGTTGTACAGATTGTTAATAGACATTTGAGGCAGAAGAATAAAACAATGAAGCAAATCAAACCGATAATCTGTGACAAGTCCAGTTCCTCAAAATTACAAAAAAGACAAAGTGGTTTGGACAAAAACACTTAAAATACGAAGTCTGTCATCATTATTCCTAACATGCCATGTGTAGTCACTACAAAAAGGCAGAAATAATGTCTATATTTAGATTCTAAATCTAGCAGAGCAGTTACTCCTAAGTATAGATATGAATGGTTTACCACAGAATAACTTAATGGTTGATATTAGAAGGGACCTCTGAAAATCACCTGGTCCAATGCCTCTGTTCAACAGGGACCATTTGCAACCAGTTGCCCAGGTACATTTCCAGATTTCTTTTAAATGTGCTAAAGTGCGAGACTCCACAAACTCCCAGGGAAACCTGTTCCAGTGCTTGATCACTCTCACATAAGGAAAGCATGCCCAAAAATTGCATGCCCAAAGGTTGAAACACAGTATAAAAAATAGTTCCCAAACATAAAATCAGATAGACAGTGTAGATATGTAATAAAAGAATCTGCTTTATACAATTTTACACATACATGCAAAATATGTGAAATTATGAGCAAAACTGTTTAAGTTCAACTGTATAGCTTGTACCACAGTGCTGAAATGGATAAGATTACTGTGTGAACATGAAGTCAGAGAAATTCAATGGTAAAAAATGTGAAATAAGAGAAAGGCCCACACTGGGAAAAAGTAGTTGTCTTATTCAAATAGAAGAGAATATTCTAAACTGAAAAAGTCTAAAGAAAACTTATGGGTCTACAAAACCTTAAAAGGGAATTATAGACTCAAGCAGTACTAAGGAACACACACACGGTGATTAACAAGGGAGAGAGCCTCTGTGTTTGGACATTTAAGTACTGGAACAAACTGCCATGGGAGAACATGAAGTCATCTTTGCAGGGGATAATAAAACCTAAACAGAATCCCAGGCATTACTGAGAGGTGCAAAATTAATTTTTCCCAGATAAAAAAGGAGACAGTGACCACTCAGGGATTTTTATTGCAAAATTATTCTATGTGCTCCACATGACTCTCTTCCTCACCCTCAAAACAAGAAACTACACAAATGAGTCACTTTGTTTCCGGCTTGGTTCACACTTTAAAAGCGGGCCTGTTTTTCAGCAGCTTTGATTATTATTATTCTGGAATTTTCAGTACATATTTTGTGGCTTATATAAGATGGCAAACTGAGGTGCAAAATGTTGCTCTTTTTTTCATGGGATCTTGCTGACAACAGAATTACTCTAGAAACTAAGTAAAATAAAAGGGAAAATTTGAATATATCATTTGTTTTAGTAGACATATAATTCTACTGTAAGCATTTTAAAATATTTTTCATTAACAATGAAGAAAAAGCTCTTCATTCACATTATTTTTTATCTTTAGAAGTATAGCAATATAAAAGTATAAAAATTTTACTTAAGAAAATATACGTGAAAGAAGGAGAATGAAAGGTTAAAAATAGGAAGATATCACCACCTACAGATCCAGAGACAAGACCTGATAGTTGCAATTTTGAGTCCTTTGGTTGAAGTGATGGCTGCTCTCTTGATCCATTGTGCTGGGGGAAAGCCCTGAAACACAAATTTTAGTGGGTTAATATTAGCTCAGGTTCACATGGAATGCCCAGGTATCTCTCCTGTGGGGGGCTTGCAACATTGTGGATCTGTTGCAACACTGTGAATCATACACTGTCCTCTGGTGGAAGGCCCCAGAAATTATTCTGGGATGCTTTGAGGGGGGGGGTCTTTGATGGTTTATGGCCCCTTCTAAGACATGACAGCTGTCTCTCACATCTTCTTATTTGAGCCAATTAGGAAACATCAGAAGGCATGAATACCTTCAGACCTTCATGTGCACGTTTGGATACCTTCCTGGGGAGTTTTCACACCTGAGCCAGTTATGTAAGGGATGATATTTACATGATAAAAAGCACTACCCCATCTCACAGCATTCTCTTTTTATGTTCCCTTATCTGGCTCAAACCCCAGCTTGCAGCCTCCAGAGGTGCACCTGGGCTGTTACCTCACACACTGTCATTAAAGCACCTGCTGCTTTTACAAATAGCCAATTGTTTGAATCATTAACAATTAACATTTCAGTCTCTCACAACCTGATCTTTTCAAATTCCATCATTTCTGGTAGGTAGGTCTTTTTTTTTTAAAGCACCCAAACTTGGTATTCCTTTCCTCTCAGATAAGATGGGTAGCTAAACAGACAGCATAATCTGCAATCTGATTGACAATATTTTGGTTGTGGTGACTTTTCTCTGCTTGTAAGGAACACAATCGCCTTGTTAGCATCTTCCATTGAAAATAAGAATGAGAGTTCAGTTTCCGGTTTTAACAGTGTAGCCAATCATTGAAAAATAGATAATATAAAGATTTATTATCATTAAACAGAATGCCACTTTGAGAAATTATGCCCAAATTTTTCTTATCATGAAATATATTCCTTGGGTGTTTCTTTTCAGAAGCATCATTGCAATACTTATTATTTTATTGAATAAATAAGGTTTCTGTGATCTGCAAAAAGGCAAATGGCATTTAACTGTCTATTCTTTATTTTTTTTTCTGAAGTTTCCTTTATAACTTTATTATTCTCTACCCACAGAGGAAAACTAAGTTTTCTACCAAAAAAAAAAAAAAAAAAAACCTTTCATAATCTTTCTCTTTTCCTGACTTGTACTGACATATGTCTTTCTTTCCATTCTCTCAAATACAGTGCACTTCCTTATTGATCAAATAATGCCTCCAAAGTGATACAAAAAAATGCATTGAGGAACAGATAATTTTGAAATAAGGCAACTGGAAAAGGTCGTAGGAGCTATGGTTGATTTACATACTTAAGATTCTTAATGGAATGAAGACACACCAAAGTGGTGGAGTTGCAGCTGGAGAGAAACAACCGCTTTCTAATTTGTGCCTTCCAGGTAATTATTCAGAAGTTATTAGTTGTCATCCCGGGGAGCCTGTAAGTCTGACCAATAGAATGTGAGGGAAACATAAAACATGTGTGTTACAGTGACTCTGGAATTTGGAAGCTATATTTTTTCCTTGTGATGTCCTTTTTCACTTCTCAATTTTATTCTTTTTACAAAATATTTAGTGCTGAGAAAGTTTTGGGAACAAGAAAGGAGAATTTGGGTTATTGCTTTGTTTTAGTGATCAAAATTAAAAAGTGAAGCTTCATTATACACTAGACCAAAATATTATAGAACATACTCCACATTGGTATTTTAAGAAGAATGATATTGTTTGCCTAATCATAACATTAAAACAACTATAAAAATAATAAAGGTTGTAGAATTAATTCTGAAGACCTTAAAACTTATGTTGATTTAGACATTCAACAGGATAAGCTCAGCAGGGAATGTTCACTGGTTCATATGAATTTACATAAAGGCTGCTTTTACTCCACATGAACAGGCTTCCAGCTTTGTCTTCACATAGAGTACATGCTTGGAAATGACAGCTTAGGGTTTGTGCCATGAGATCTGGTGGCAGTGCTCATTCAGATAGTTTAGAGATGACTTTGTAAAAATGCACATGATGATGCCTTGGCTGTCTTTCTCCATCTGCCTTGGGGCTCCTAGGAAAGCCCTTTCACTGGTGTCTATCATGCAGTGATTCCCTGACTGCTTTTTGCATTGTTTCATTTTTTTTTTTTTTTTTTTTTTTTTTTTTTTTTTTTTTTTTTTTTTTTTTTTTTTTTTTTTTTTTTTTTTTTTTTTTTTTTTTTGGCACAGGTGAATTCCAAGCAGCAATTTAACTAGCTCTGGACTCCTTTCTTTTAATCATCCAGTTCCTTATACCTATATATCCTTTTCATGTCTTAGATTACAGAATCTCTTGAAAGTCCTATGAACCTACATGTTCCTGTTTCTGGGAAAAAAACAGAAACAGTCATTAATATGTGGCTGTTTTACATCAAAAATGCATAAGTTTGACAGTTGTTTGCAAGGAAATTGCTTCTATATAACTGAATGTAACTTGAAGACTGTAAAAGAACTCTATGGAAATGGCATGTATACTTTCATTTTTCAGTAAAGGCTATATTTTCCTTGATAAAGAATGAATGCTGGTGTATTGAAGTGAAATAACATAGGGAGTTACATATAAATGAGAAGCAAGCTTGAAATTCCCAATGTTAGGATTAATCTTCTTTAGAACAAAGTTTCAGTCGTGTTAAGCAGAAGACTGGGACCTCCTACTCCTTTTTACATTCCTATTCGTATTTCCAGTTTACCAGTGAGTAACCTTATAGGAGCTTAAATGCTGCAATTGGGTACCTTAGACATCCATGGAGGTATAGAAAAGGATCCAGGTCACTGAACATGAAAAAGTCCAGACAAAAAGAACAGTAAAAAAAAAAATAAAAAGAAATACTCCATTTCATACTGTTATGCTTAATTTTTGACTTATAACTAAAGACATCAGCACTGGGCTCTTGTTTATAATTAAATAGTTAGGGCATTTCTGGAACTGTTCAGCGGCTGTACTGAAAGTGTTCAGTACAAATATTTGACTGAATCGACTGTACAATTTAGTGATTTGTCCAAATTTAATTTTAATTTAAAAACTTATTGCATGTGATATATTATCACTCATGTGCACCAATATCTGTAAAATGCTAAAAGTCAATATTCAAAGTATCTCTGCCCTACAGATGCAATTAATCTGAAAATATTCCCATATTATGAATATTTTGGAGTGTACTATCAGAGGTATTTTGGTATTTAAAGTTGCATGTGAGTACTACAACTCACATTGTAACATTTCCTCTGTTGTTTTTTTCTTAAATGAAGGGTAAGTATGATAGAAGCAAAGTTATTTGTTTATCATCTAAGTTTTAAAGCAAAAGTTTTTTGTCTCACATATCCAAGAAAACCAGCCCAAAATAATTTTCTGATTTTATGGTATTGATTTTATGACGTGACTGGTTGGGTTGAGGTGGGGAGAGCAGTGGATGCTGCCTACCTTGACTTTAGCAAGGCTTTTGACACTGTCTCCTATAACAAGCTGGGTAAGGTTGTATGTTGAATGAATGAACAGTGAATCAAGAACTGGCTGCATGGCAGAGCTCAGTGGGTTGTGATCAGAGGAGTAGAATCCAGTTGGAGGCCTGAAGTCAGTGCCATTCTCCAGCGATCAGTACTGGGTCTGGCCTTATTCTGCTTGTTTATAAATGACCTGGATGAAGGAATAGAATGTACCCTCAGTGAGTTTGATGATGATGCAAAACTGGGGGAGTGGCTGATAGAGCTGGAGACTCTGCTGCCATTAAGAGGGACCTTGGTAGGCTGGACAGTTGGGAGAGGAGAAACCAAATGAGGTTCAACAAAGGCAAGTGCAGTATCTTGCATTCCTTGGGGAGGAATGACCCCAAGTACTAGCACAGACTGGGGGCTGACCTGCAGGAAAGCAGCTCTGCAGAGGATCTGGGGGTCCTGGTGGGTGGCTGGTGGTGTGTCCTTGTAGCCAGGAGATCCAATGGGATCCTGGGGTGCATTGGGAAGAGTGCAGCCAGAAGGTCAGGGGAGGTGATTCTCCCTCCACTACTCAGCCCTACTGAGGCCACACCTGGAGTGCTGTGTCCAGTTTTGAGCTCCTCATGACTAGAAAGACCAGGAATTCCTGGAGCGGGTTCAGAATGGGTCACAGAGATGATTTGGGGTCTGGAGCATTTCTCTTATGAGGAGAGACTGTAGGAGCTCGGCCCGTTTATTCTGGAGAAGAAAAAAGTCTGAGAGATCTCTCAATACATATAAACATCTCAAAGCTGGGTGTTAAGAGGATGGTGCCAGAGTCTTTTCAGTGGTGCCCATCAACAGGGATGTGATGGGCATGAAATAATGATGGGCAACAGTGATGGCCATGAAATAAAACATGAGAACTTGCAAGTCAGCATGAGAAAGAACTCTACGTTGAGAGTAGCAGAGCACTAGAACAGACTGCTCAGGGAGGTAATGGAGTCTCCTTCCCTGGAGATATTCGGTACTCATCTGGACACATTCCTGTATAAAAGCTCTAGCTGACACTAACTTGGCAGGAGGGGAGGACTAATAATCTCCAGAAGTCTCTTCCAAACATAAAAATTCTGTGATTCTGTTTATCAGAAGACAATTTTTTTGAGGACTTTTTTAAAATACTAATATAAAAATGTTAAAAACACATAAAAGTGGATAAAAACATCTAAATCTAAACCAGCTTATTTTGCTCTGAAGAAGAGTTTTTATACTGACCAAAACTGTTTATTTTAACAAAAAAATAATCTTATCCTAATTTATATTCATGGTACATGTATTGATACATAATATCATATCCATATCGATTATACAACTGTTTTCCACCAAATCTCACAGTTTAGCTGCTGTGCATTTTGAAAGCTGATGATATTTTATTGTATTATATAACATTGAAATTATTTCTGAAGCATCCTAAGGACATTATATAAATGAGGTGAGCAGATTTTAAGCGTCTGACCTACTTAAATGCACATCTAAACAACAACAATATTAGAAGACTATTTTCAGGCGCATAGTTGTATTTTAAATCTGATGTTTAAAGAGGGGCACAATATACAACAGTGTCTTTAGAAAGAAATAATGAATGTAAGGATAATATAATTGCTATGCCCTAATACTGTTGTCATGAGATAATAAAAGCATGAAAAATAAAATGTGAAATTGCAGGGGGTAATGAGAGGACAAACAAGGAGATCTAAGCTCCTTAGACAAAAAGGCCTGAGCGGTAATAATATGTGGGATACTTTTCAACTGAGAAACATGACAGTAAAACACTCTGTCTCATTTTTTAATGCATGAGAAACACTAATACAAAACCAGAAAATAAGCTTTAAGATCTCTGTCTCTTCTAAGCTCTCCCCTCATTAAAAATCCAATAGGAGTTTTGATCTCAGTATGAATAGAAGCTGTAAAGATCACAGTTATTTCAATCATTCATTTATTTTGCCAGTAACAAAGAAATTTGGCACAAATAGCACATATACAAAGAACAATTTTTAAATAAAATGAAATTGCTTTATGAATAATGTTCAATTTTTAAATAAGTCATCTCCTCTTTCAGTTTTCAGGAAGGAATACTCTCCAGATAGATTGCCAAGTCTTAGACAGCATGCTTTACTTTGAGCAAGATATGTTCAAGTCCATGCTGAATTAAGGAAAAGTATGTTAGTTATTAGCAGTGTCCAAATGATTTTTAGCAAAATCTGAGAAAATATAGAACTTATGGGACACCACAATAGTCATGTTCAGTTTTACTAAAAGAGCCATATTTCAGTGGAGCAAAGCAATGTATCTGCTGATTTTAAGTTTAGTGTTGTATTTGTACAATTTCTGTGTCAATCAAGTACACCGAAGTGTCACTTTGACAGAATTTCCTTGAAGTCTCATAATAATATTTTAATCACTGTCTCCATAAATACTGAATATAAATCATTAACATATTTTGTAACCTGAGACCTAATAAATCAGATTATTAGGATTTAATGGCCTTTGTTGCCTGAAGACAACTCCCTTCTTCTTTCAGATCCCCAAAACCAGTTCTTGTAGTAGCACTGAAAGGCTGGCTGAAGATCTTCAGTTACATCTTAAAGAAAACCCCAACCAACCAAAAAATAAAAAATTCAACCAAAAAAACCTCAAAGCAAAACAAAAAAACCCACCAACACAA
>VXBU01018640.1:212515-228874 GCA_013400315.1 Bombycilla garrulus | reverse complement strand
CTCCTTTATAGCACTGCGCTGTTTTTAAGAGGGGTCTAATGAAGATAATATTCAGAAGCATGCAAGTACCAATTGTAGGACCAAAGGACCAAAAGGACCAAAATTGTATTTAGTACTGCTTATTGCTTCACCTGTTAGTTTTTCTTCACTTTTCAGAGGAAGAATTACTATTTTTAATTTTGATTACTTTTTAATCAAGGGTCAGTTATCACTTATTTTGTTTAATCAGCCAATGGAATACTCAAATCCCCAGACTAGTGTACCCAACACTCACCAATGCAGTCATAATGGTNTATTTTTTTCTATTTTGACTAGCGATTGTCTCCTGCAAATTTTTTTATATGTTCTTTTTTATGTGGCATTTTCAAAATAAATTTTATACTTTAGTCATCCATGACCTCTACTATTGACTTCTATCCCTGACTCCTTTATNATGACATCAGCTAAGAATGTTGTTGCATAATCTGCTTTGGCTGGAACCTTGCACCACTTTGTCTGAATCTAGTAGTGCCAATTAAAGAATATTTCTAAGTCCATGCAGTTATGTCAAAGAAATAGTACAGCCACCCTCCTCACATTACCTATTTCATATTGCTGCTGAAAAATTGCGAAATTAAAGTTAGTAAGGAGCACTGTGTTTTGTGCTTTATGTAAAGGAAAACTTAAATCAATATACTATTTTAATTAATGTAATTTCTTATTTATCTGTATCTAGATCTAAACCCAAATGGAATTTGAAAAAAAAATCCCAAATATTATAGTTTCCTGAATACAATATGTTACTTTTATGTGCATCTACAACTTCATGTAACCTCTTCCAAGTGACGAATATTTAAAATTGTAATTTGCCAACCATGCATATCTGAGGACTACCACAGAAATTAAAAGAGTCAGAGAAGCATATATTCTTTTCCTTTTATGGGCTCATTCCCTCTGTCTCCCAATCAAACTTGAAATAAATACATGGTAAGTAAAGATAACTTTGTTCTATTTATGGTGACAACTGGTCTGGCGTACAGACTGTTCGGCATGTGTCTTACAAACATTGAAAGAAATAGATAAAAATTTCTGCCTAAACCAGAAGCTGAACTGCATTGTTCTCTAGAGCATTTCAGCAGATAGCTTGCTCTTAAAATAGTTCTCTGGTGATGGAATCCAGGACAAAGAACATTGTGAGGTCTGACACTGCCCTAGCAATATAGGAAATGCTAACAATGGATGGGCAGAACTCAGCTGAGTATTACTCACAGTAACTACTGCTGGGCACTTCAGGGGTTCAATGTTTTCTTTTCTGTAGTCCTCCACTGTATTTTGGTACTGAAGAATAGCTCACAAAAATTCTGTCAATTTTGTTTTAGTTGTTACAAATAGAAAAATACCCCAGACTAATCCCAGCAAGTTTCTGTTTTCCTCTCCATTCCTGCTTTTCCCTTGAAGGGTATTTATTCTGATAAAATTTCTAAGTGAGATAGTACCATGGAAAATGGATAGACAACTTTACTCTATTTGGAATCTATAGTTATTATTTGGTAGTGGTTGTTTTCGTCTCTGGTGGAAAAATCTTTTGTTAATAGGGTTAATAAAAATACTTTAAAAATATCAAATTATGTGGGAAATTAATTTTGATCTCCTGGTGCTAGTGCTCAGGCATATTATAAATGTTTAGCTAGTGTCTGACTATTATAATTGAAGAATCTGTTGTCAAGTACAAGATGACATTTTACCTGGTTTGAGTGTTCACTTCTTTTTTGCTTTGTGATGACTACAAATGGCTTTGAACATTCCTTCTCAGTTACAAAACCTTTTCATGAATGCTTGTAAACTTAGGCTAGAAAACCACTTTAAAAAGAGTGTTTCTGAGAATTTCTCATCTTCACTATGTCTGTTACTTTTCAGTGTCTCTCCATTTTTAATAATTTGAAATAAATATAACTTCTCAATTTTAACTTCTTCATGTCAGCATAGGGACCAAGGAGTTCATTTAGCAAATTTCTCCCAAATTTTGAAACTGCACTTTAACGAGTAATCCATATTGATAACAATGTGTGGATGAAAATTCAGATTCCCTTAGATTTTTCTGTCTCTCCATATGTGGTTCAGTGTTGAAACAACAGGAATATAGTTAATTGAAAATGCATCCAGATAAGCACTATTGTCAGAAAATTATTTCCCTACTTCTAGCAGATTGCCTCATAATTTCTTCTTAAAAAAATCTATAGAATGAGCACTTTTTGTTATATGTTTAACTGGACTGATTGAAGGACTTCAGGAAAAAAGTCACCATGTACCTCAATAATTATTATTCTCTCCTTTCACCTATTTATTTTTATGTGGGTAGATTAAATTAATACTTTAAATTAAATACGAAAAATGTTTTTAGGACTTTGTCAACATTATCAAATGTCATAATTTAAATTGTTAAACTGGACACCAGATCAAAATTTAGTGTTGATCCTCTCCTTGTAGAGAGGAACTTCCCTGAATCCTCACTTGCTGCTTTGACATTTTGGCAAACACCTACTTCAGTGAAGGAGACAAGGGAAAGATTTGTCCAAAGCTCTGTACAGTTATAATTTCTAAGACTTATGTGTTCATTTTTGTTTCAACATGTGACTGGCCATGGTAAAGACAACTAGCTTATTCCCACATCCCGAGACTTGGTTGGCTTGATTGCCAAAGGCTGACTTCTGAAACCTTGAGAGTCAATGAAAAGTCTGTATTAGTGGCTTTTGTTGGGAAATCATCTATTTTTTCCATTGTTAATTTGGGATAATTCCTGATTTTTGCATACTGAATTTTCAAATTCCACACAAAATACTGGAATAAAGGATCAGCTGTGTAATATAAAAAAGCAGACAATGTCAGAACCATTTTAAAACCCATGAAGTGCAGTGCTTTCCTAGTGCTGAAAGCCTTTTAGAACCTCAGTGTTATTTTGCAGAAAAAGATCCACTTCACAGGTGAGTATAAATCATGCAGTTAAAGTGATGTCTATACTTTCCCTTATTAATGACAAATTTCAGTGTTGTGATTAATCGTTCTAAAAAAGAATTATTATAAGACAAAAGTGTGGCCAGTAAATGTAATTAAATCAGAAATCTGACAATATTGGTATTATGAAGACTACAAAAGCTTAGTGTGTGTGCATAGTGACACTGAAGAAGTTATTGAAAGGGAATAATTATAAACAAATAAAAAAAGAAAGGAATCATAATTCTGTAAATATCTGTGGGCCCTAGATTAAAAAAAAATCAATGATGATTGTGTTTTTACTCCTTTCAAATCCTACTGTAAGACCTATTAGACCAAAAAAATTAGAAAAAAAAAATTAGTGCAGAAAACTTAAACCTTCAACCAATCAATGCTGATTAGATTTTACAGTCTAACTGCAGTTTTTATAGTTTTCATCGAAGCATTTTCTCCTAGATTATGTTTCTGGACAGATCTATACTATAGGAATTGCTTTAATCTCATTCACTGACAGGCTGACAACTACCATGCAATGCAATTTAGCTCTCACAAAAGCCCAATATTTCTTCTCCCTCTCATTTATAGCAAAACTCACTTAGTTTCAATGACATTGTACAGTAATTTCCCACCAGTTTTTCCAGTTGTGGATTTTCTGATCAATTCTTATCTACAGGGATGACCATTTGCATCCTGTTAGATCTTTCATGCTCCAATGAATGATAAAGTTATAAAATGTGTGTTAACAGTTGGCCTCTACATGCATCTTTGCTGAGCCTTCCAGGAACTGTGTAAAGAATATCACCCTACTCAGAAAAGGAGCCCACTGCTCAGCAGGACTTGGGAAGGATTTCCCATTCTGATACAGTATGAATTACTCTTGTAGCATTATCTGGCAAAAGGGCAAGTGATACATGCAGTTTATTGACATCTCCCATTACTTACACCTGAAGGTCACAAAATCACAGAATCACAAAACAGTTGTAGGTGGAAAAGACCTCTGGAGATTATCTGGTCCAATCAAAATGTGGCAAACAACTGCAATTTATAACAGGTGAATGTTAATAAAATGAGTCAGTGCTTCTTGCTGAATTGTCAAAGAGCTCTTAGACTTCAAAATTCTGCCATGACTCTCCTTGAAGTTGAGACAAAAAACTTTTTTCTTCATTTACAGGTCTTTATTTTATCAGGATTGTATTTAAAAAATAAAATATATCCTGTCTGCACTAGAGGAGTCTTACTGGAGGGCTCTGAAATGTTGATAAACTTTTTAAAATGTCTTTTGGAGCCTATCTCAGAATTTTGTCACCAACTTAAGACTTGAATTTATTGTAAAGATCTGTCAAATTACGTCCTACAAAGAAAAAAAAGTAATAAAATATGAAAAGCCCTAGTGACTGAAAGAAGGTCATGTCTGAAAAGATATTTGTTAAGAAATCAAGGTACTTATTTTTCAGTAATTTAATGCACAAACAGTAATTGATTATTTAATTAATATTTGTAACATTACCTGGCAGCCAGCAAGATTTACTTCTTTTTTTTTTTTTTTGCACATATCTTTAAACCTGTGATTAGTTACTACCAGTGATCATAATTAGCTTATTTCTTCCTGATTAATTTCAACTTCAAATTGTTAAAATGGAGTTCATGTAACCCTAAATGGCTGGGAGGCTGGTGCAACTACAGCACAGCACTGTCATTGCTTTCCCACCATGCTTTCAGTGTCAGCTGCAGCATGTACTCCTGGCCCTTGATGTGACCATAGCGCAGAGGCTATCCTGCCTCTCCCAGCAGCTCTCTGTCATCCCCATGCACTGCCTGCCCTTTAGGAACTTGGTAAGCGCTGAAGCCATGGTGTGAACCAGGATCTCTCCCATGGTGGTGAATCTGACACCTGACCTTGCCTCTCCTCCTACAGATGATTCCAATCACACAGAAGTACTGAGTAGTAATGCAAAATTTTTTTAAAGAGGACCAAAATCCAGTGGTGTCTAAATTGCTCTTTATATGCTACAGGGATCTTCTACACAGGGGAGGAACCTTAATTTGATTGATCGAAAGGTTATTATTGAAAAGAGTACATTAACTTTCTAAAATATCCTCAATATTACATATAAACCTGAAAGATAGTTCAGGTAACTCTTTTGGGAGATAGTGTAGAATAAATTGTTCTAACAAAATCTGTGATTATCAGTGATTCTGCAACCAACTACCTTAGGATTTAAATTGCATGACTGTTTCCTGCTTGGAAACTTTTCCTTCACTTTTATTAATTCACTGGTGATTTTCCCAGTTCACATGAAATATGAGAAGACAGGGATAATAACAAAGATAAAACTGGTTATAAAAGTGAGGAAATAAGTAGAAACATTGTTTGAAAGGCAAGAGATAATTTGAGATATGATCTTGTCCTATTTTACTGTTTATCTGCCTTCCAATCTTAGACTCCTTAAGTGAACACAAGGCTAAATCAACACTGATTTCTTTATGTGCTCATTTTTGCCTCAGTTTTGCTGCCAGAAAAAAATAGGAAGGATTATTGGGCAAACATCCCTTTATCATACCTTCTCTGGTGAATGCCAGATACAAAGTTCTGTAAATAAACTACTGCCTTAATTTTTTTTTCTTTTCTTCTTGTACCAATAATGCTCAATTTTTCAAATTATCCAAAATTTGCAGTTTTCTTTTATGGCTTTTCCAGATGCTAGTAATGAAGAAGGGAAGGGAAGGGAAGGGAAGGGAAGGGAAGGGAAGGGTCCTAGTTTAGGGCAAGTTTGGGAGGAAACTTCCAAAGGGGTCCACCTAGAAAGCAGATTCAAGTGGCCCCTCCCCAGCTGGTTTGGGAAAAGATTTCCTTGGAGAAAAGTAATAAAAACTGTTTATTTAACAAGAAAAGTACTCACTACCACTGTTTGTGGCTTATTTCATTGTCTTTCATCATTCCTGCCTTTGTCTGTGTGAAGTGAAAGAAGAGCAAACCTGTCTGGTCAGCTGGAGCTGCTGCCTAGACATCTGCTGAAGGCTGTCTTGGGATTGTGTTTCTTACTATCCCAAAGCAGAGCCATCTGGTCCGCACCTAACAGGAACTCTGAGATGTCGGTAATTTCTAAAGAGATTCAAAGTTCAAAAATAAGTTACTATCGTACCTCCATGAACAGTTTGTTTTGTGACATTGTCTCTCTCCATGGTATACTGTATAAAACTACTGTGTGTGTTCTTTAAAGTGCAGAAATCTTTAAAAGAGATTAGTAAAATAATGAAGATATATTTATAGTAATATGACAGCTACATAGCTGCATCAGACATCAAGCTTTTTGGTACCATACAATTTATTTAGTTTTTTAATGGCATGTCACAAGGCAAGGAAAGAACATATTTTTAGTGAATTTCATCTATGGGATGGTATAATAGAATTTCATAAGAAAAAGTATGACTGAATCATTGTGCTCCTGTTTGATCAAGTCTCATGATTTACATAGAATATTCATTTATTCAAAAAGTAGAATAAGAACAGATCTTTAAAGTAAGCTGTAGACATTGTAGTAGTATAATATAAAACTTATTCATCACGGTGAAAATAAACTGTGTTGTTGGTAGTTTCACAGAAAGTCTAGTTTGCACACAATTAAGTAATTTTGACGTGTGTTGAATGGATGTTCATTTTATTTTGAAAATTTTTATATTGATATAACTGAATACATGATGGATATTTGTCTTAATAAATTTTCACCAGCATAGTTGCATTTATTGTCAGAAATGATGTGTATTAGCTGATTAGACAATCAGCTTTCATCAGGCTACTTGATATAAAAAATCATTCAGAATTCAAATATCCTCATTGCTTTTAATGGTGGCAATTGTGAGTGTAGAGGCAATTTTATATTTTCTTCCTGAACAGAAAAAAATACAATAGTTTCCATGAGTTATCAAGTGCAAACCTGAATGATATCTGGCAGTCACAAAAAAAATCACAAATAATGACAAGCCTGGTTGTATTTCATGAATTGTTTGAGCATGTTGCCAATCATTCTTCTCTGTCACTTTTAATCTCTCATTTGACATTTACTGGGGGCTGAAACATAGGGGCTCAGTTACCCTGTAAGCTGAGACCTTTATTCTAGATTTCTATACTCCTCTTTATTACAAAAACAGATTTCTCCATTGCCAAAAGGAAGAATATCCCCAATGTTATATTTTTACATTAACACCATGGTTCCAGCTTTTAAATACATTCAAAGAAAAATGCAAAAAGAAAAACTATTCAGTATTTTGTATGCTTTATCTTTAAATAACCCAGTAATTTGTCTTTAAATAACTAAGAGTATTGTTTGGTTTTGATTTTTTTTTTCCTTCTGTTTCTTTTTTTTCTCAGAAAAGAGTGGAACTCTTTTGTGTAGAAAAAGCAAAATAAGGTGCAAAGAACATTCTTTACCCAGTGAAAGACCTTGATGTACTTTTTCCTGAGCAAGTCAGATGGCTGACAGGTGGTGGCTGGGTATCGGGAACTGGAAAGCAGAGCCAATGAGGTGATCATTACTGCAGTGTAAGCTCAAAATCAACCTCGTCCAAACTGGACTACTTACAGTGTAATGCATTTCTCTGGGATTTTACAGATCTGCACAATATAGGCTTCCGAGTGTTGCCTACACTTTCTTGCTTAGCCTCTGCAGTCTTGACTGAAGTCACAAAAAGGTCAGAGTTGCACTGATGCACCTGCTCATGACCCTTGAAATTTCTTAACCCATCTAAGTGTGACTTCTCTCCATGAAATCAGCTCCTGTGACATTTCACCAATCACCAGGAACATCTATACATAATATCTGAATGGTTTTTTTTCTAACAGATCAACTTAGTTACATATTATATTCATCTATCTAATTTGAACTGGAAAACCAATAATCCATCTATGATTTCAAGTAAATAGTAACATGCGGTATATATAGAAAACTCATAATGGTTATAGCTAAATTACAAGACAATAAATCTAATAATAAATATTCAAAAATATTAAAAAAGTGAATTAATCAGTTTGTTCAGTGTTCCAAATATACAATAATTTTATCATTTACTATAAATTTAAACAATATGCTAAATATTTTTTAAGTACTTATCATTATTGCATGTAATCTACCAATGTTATACTATTCTTGGTTTAGTATAGTGTATTAGAATTTTTTTATATACTTAAAATGTTCTACTACTTTATTTTTGCATTGCGAATATTCACAAGAGTATGTGGAAATCCAGTCGCCATTTTATATGCATTGAAACTAGTTTCTCTACATATTTAAAAAAAAATATTTGAAATGCAATCCACCAACTTTTCAATATCACTACTATAGTTATAGCTATTTGGTTTTTATCTCTTTATCTCACTGAGGAAGATAGGTGCTGCTCTGAAGCCCTGTGATAATGGTCCTGAGCAAAAACCTCCAGTATCTGTAGTCAGACCCAGGTCATACTTATCCAGCATATCTAAATGAAAAAATTAGGCAAAGAGAATCCCAGGGCTTATTTTTATTATTCCTCTCTCATAAACATGCAGATTTTTATTTAAATAAGTTCCACATTCCTTTTAGGAACTTTTTCAAAATAATTGTGGTGCAGAGGGTCTTGATGAGATACTGAGAGATGTTACGTTTGTAAATGATCTCTAGAAGATTCTGGATTTTCTTTATAATCACATTGGCCATTTACTATAATATTTTAGTAATGTTCCTAGTTTAATGGTAATTTTAATAGCCATTTTTCAATTTGGACTCTGCTAAATCTGTTTATCCCCTTAGATTTACTGCTAATTATTTCAATCACAGCCTTCCAGTTATACTGTCTATGGATACACCATATAAATTAAACTACTCACTGCTTTTGGAAAAAAAAAACATCCCTAGTTATTAATATGCTCATTTCTGAGTCATTGTTTATTTCCTTTCATTATAAATGATTTATGTGATTCATTAGATTGTGGTAATTATCATTTTATACTCATAAGTTTTTTATTTATGCAAGCTTTACTAGTGATGAAATGCACTTCAACTTACAAGTCAGGTTTAATAAGTAGTAAATGCAGGATAATGAAGCCAGTCAAAATATGTTTAAAGAACAAAATGTGTTGTGCTTTATTCATAGAAACACCTTTGCTTGACATTACAAAACAACTGCATTGTCTCTTGCAAAGAAAGAGAAGCTCTTGGAGCCATTTCTGTAGTATCTCTAGAAGACACATAATAGTCCTAAAAAGATAATAGCAGCTATGCTAACACCAAATCATCCTCATCAAAAAGGAGAGATTGCCCAGTTTAGCACATCACTACAAAAAGATATTATATGGTGAACTCCTGAACTAACCATTGGCCTTAGCTGTCCAGTGGTCCCCCAACATATTCATACCTTTCATACCCTTTTCCCTCCTCTCCTCTGCCCTTCTGCTTGACAATGTAGTTCTGCTTGGCAGTGTAGTTCCAGCTAGGGCCATCAGTTTAGCTTTGAGCCTACAGTCAAAACTAATGAGCCCAGCACTCCTTTGAGCTGATGTCCCTCATCAATTTCCAAAGATTTTAACATATCAGTCTAAAATTGTAATTTTCATACATCTGTGCCTCTGTGACCTCTTTTGAATGACAAAGTTAAATAATTTAGAAATCATCAAACCATTTAAATCTGTCCTTTATTCCTTCATCAGGAGCTATGGTTTAGATTTTCTCCACTGTCATTCCTTTGGTTAATCCAAACTACTGGCTATTAGTATTACACAAAGATGCCCACAGAACATTTTTCCATTGCTTGTTTGAATTTGTCAATGACTAATTAAAAAAAAAAAAAAAAAAAAAAAAAAAAAAAAAAAAAAAAAAAAAAAAAAAACCAAACAAAAAAACAAAAAAAAATCAGGCAGGAAACATATACACAGTTAGAAGGGACTAATTAAGTCTTAAAATTAAACAGAAACTGTAGCTTAAATTTGGAATTCAAAGTGGAATGCTCTTCCTTTGTAAGCAAAATTTTGTAGCTAAAACAGGTTTTGGGGAGTGAAAAAAAATCTTACTCTTAAAACCTACCTTAAGATATCACAGGGATATTTTGATGAGGAGATAATAAAACAAAAAGATTATTTCTACCGGGATTTCAGAATTACTAATTAATCCATTTGCTTATTTTTTAAAGATTTGAAATAAAATTAAATAACAGCCAGGATGTCTTCAGGCTAGGAAAAGCGACACTTTTATAGCCTAGTAAGTTGCAGTTGAGGTATTCTTTAAATTAATGTGAGTCAAACTAATCAGTAGGGAAGTTAAATTCTTATAAAGGCAATTTGGCAAAGAGTTTACAGCTCTGGCAGCAGGGGAAAGAAAAAGCAAATTTTGTCTTCCAGTTAATTGCCTTGAATTACAGTCTGAGTGCAGCTGACATTTATTGTTTTGCAGACCAAAAATGTGCAATATTTATCATTATTCTTTAGATTTAAAACTATAGTCGATGCCAAGTACACTGCCTGAGAGACCATGGAAGCAGATAATATCATAAAACATTCAAAGATATATTCATGTTAGAAAATGTTTGATATGACTATAATAAGATTTTTCAAAATGGCAGTGTAAGCCCATCTCAAATGTAGCAGATTGATTTAGAGGTTGGTACTATGCAGATAAACTCTCGTGTCTTATTTCCTAAAATGCCCCCTAATTTTGTGTTTGTTTTTTGTTGCCTGGGACCTTAGAGGTAAGATGTGCACTGCAGGTCCCACAGTTCCACAAGTCACTCCATGCCAGGTGAGCAGCACGATTTACCATTTACCCCATGGGTCATCCAGCTTCTCTTTCTCTGAATTATAGCAAAACAAAATCAAAGTACCCTGTGGCCTGGTGGAACAGTGAAGGCAGCTGTGCTCTGTTTATGGATATCATACACACATAAGCATTACCTTGGCTCCAAGGATGCACAGCAGCAGCAAAATGTGGGGCAGTAGGAAGGAGGGGGTGTTTGTGGCTCTGTTAATATATGAAACCCCGCCTCTCTGGAAATGACTAAACATCTGCCTGACAAAGGGAATTGCCAATTGACTCCTTTCTTGCTCTGCTTGTATGTGCAGATTTTCTTCTTTCTTAAACTGTCTTGGTATTGGCCCATGGGTAATTTCTTGCTTTTTCTCTTCTGATTCTCCTCCCCATTCTGCTTGGAGAGTGAGCAGGTGATTGGGTAATGCTTAGCTGCCTTCTGTGATTAACCCAAAACACCTGTGAATATCAGTGTAGACATAACTCAACAAATATTGATTAGTTTAATATTAATAACTGTGAAGATGGACCATTGATCACCTTTTTATTTTTCTTTGATCACTTGGTGGGAAAAACAGCAAAACTCATAAAGTATTTTTTGCATAATACAGATCTTTGCTTTTTAAGTCTGAAACCAATCTTCCTGAAATGAACAAGAAACAAATTGCTTGGTTTGAAGGACAAAAATTGAGAAGCCAAAATTCCTTTTCATGCTTTATCAGTAATATTAGAAGTCAAGGCTACAAGATAGGGAAGTTGTCATTTGATTTAGTGTGTTGTATTTGGCTATTATGAACTTTATTTTTAATTAAACATACTATAACCCTGTTGGGAAAGTTGAGCTTTAATTGCATATGAAAGTTACTGAAATAAAGTTCAGGATTTCACTCTTGATGAGGTAATAACACAGTTTTACAGAATTTGCATATTTTTGCCATTGATCTCTCTGAAAATTACAACAGAAACATAAGGAAAATGTATTCATAATGATGCAGACAGCAGAAGTGAAGCAATTTCTACATAAAAAGTATTCTGATTTCAACAGGGGTTGTGTTAAAATAACCCCTGTTTTATCACTCTGCTATTCTTATCCAAGAAGACTTTGGGAATCTTTTCAGATATGAACAAAAATGATTAAATTTTTCAAATGAGATCACTCACATTCTGAGGAGAGATAAGGGTTAAAACTAATACAGCTAACATGTACTTTCCTCATTTACTTACCAAATGAACTTTTAGCATTAAATCTGAGGATAGTTCAAACTTAGGTTAATATGTCTTAGAAAAGTCCTGAATTAAAAGTATGTGAACTCATTTGCTGCTTCATAGTTCTATATGAGAAGCTGGGGTATATTTTTTTCTCTGTGAGTGTTGATGACTTTGTACATGATATATATATACATATATGAAAATACGAATAAAATGTAAATTTCTCATTCTACCATAACTTTGGTTGTTTTTTACTTAAAGCACATTATTTGAACAAATAAAATTACAGACATATTGTCCAGGATAAAAGCAACCCCCTCCCTATTTAATTACATGTTTCTATATTAAAAATTTCTGCCCTGCTTTGCCATAGTTTAAC
The DNA here is from genome assembly GCA_013400315.1 of Bombycilla garrulus. NCBI lineage: Eukaryota > Metazoa > Chordata > Aves > Passeriformes > Bombycillidae > Bombycilla > Bombycilla garrulus. Next base: position 216,547 of record VXBU01018640.1, on the reverse strand, counting down.
TTTTTTTAAAATTAACTATTTAAAATTTTGGAAGATTTACGCTTCAAGAAAATTCAGTGCATTTAAACATAGGTAACTCAGACATATTGAGAAAAAAGCAAGTCTGAATAAGACCAGTTATGTCTGCCATATATATAAAGCATCAGTATAGAGGGTTTTAAGTCATTTTAGCATCTTTATGCTATGGAACACGGGACTAAAATAAAAACTTTTTTTTTTTTAGACTAAAAAAAAAAAGCAAAACCACCTGAATTTAAATACCATAGCATAATATCAGTTACCACAAATGCAAAGACATCCACTAGATTTTGAAAATAGTTTTCAAAAACATTTTCAAGTATCTCTAAATAAGAGCATGATCTACTCTCCTAACTTCTTAAATGGGGAGGAGGAAAAATCAGACATGGATGGAGACCTGAAGTCATACTAAAATAACAGAGCTGGAGAAGTAGTTCAGAAAAAAACATTGCCTGCATTGGTCCTGTGCCAGTTGAAATATGGAAGTAATAAAAGGCAAATATATGGCAGTTAGGATTTGGCACAGTGACCAGAGTATGTAGAGGCTAGAGAAAGAGCTAGAGAATGCAAGTTTATACCAGAACAGTGGCAGGAAGCCTCAGCAGCAGGGAGCGAACATGCGAGGACAACAGTGGTACCTAAGGACAGACTCCTGTTTTTTCAAACAAGTGCAATGGAGTCACTCATTTCCAAGAAGATCTGAGATCGATCTGCTGATACTTTCAAGCACCTGGAAATCATTTAGCTGTGTGGCAATGTGCCTGACCTAGAAGCAGTGTTGAGGACCAGGAGGTAGAGAGTAAGATTTGTCAGTGTACCCTTTTGCACTTCCTCTGTGTGGCTGATCATTGGCTTGGAGCACAGGCAGAATTAACTAGAATTACTCTAAAAAAATTTATAAGCACAGTCCAAAAATCTCGTTCTGAAAGATATCTTGCCATTCATCCTCATTCAGAAAATAAGGACACATATCTGTGATAATTTTAAAATGTGCACAGAAACTGTTATTGTCCCACGGTCATTTGTTACTGTCACATGAGTTGAGCCTTTTAAAGTATGTTTCTGTGCACAAGCAGCTGAAACTACGATTAAATTAGACAAAAGAACTGTGATTGATTTGACATTGATAGGAATTCAAGTTGTGTCATACAGCAGCTGATACATACAACTCAGCCACAGGCACACAAATGCTGGCAGATAGAAGGATCTAATCTGTGGGGACAGTAGCTTCTTCAATTTTGACAATTTACTCATGAAAAGGCCACTATTTGTACCACCAGATCAAGTAGCTGCAAACTTAATTGTGATAACATTACTGAAAAATCACATGATGTTATGTTTATTTATGATTTTTTTTTTTCAAAATATGCAGAAGAAAGGAGGATTTATGACAAAATACTTTATTCATACTGCAAAGTCAAAAGCTTGAGTGAGAAATAAGCTTCATAACCTGCCCAGGCAAGAAGATGAAGGAGCTGCACATATGTAACAGTTCAAAGATGGTATCTAGAGAAGTAGAGAAAAGTTCTAGTGAGTTTAAGCAAGTTCAGCAATCCTATTTTTTCCAGAAGGAACCAAGTCTCATTAAGTGCACAAAGCAGAAGGATTATTGTATAGCAAGGGCTATTGCTCCCTATAGAATTTCCAGTTAATTATTTGCAAAGTTTGGAAGATCTGCACCTAAGAATAGATGAAGAATTTTTGTAGTTAAAGCACTGCCTCTGTATCAATTTCAGATTTTGTGGATGATGATGTAGATTTTTAATAACTATTTCATTCCTTGAGTGATGTAGTAGATACAGGATGAGAATCTATATTCCTTATTTCCTGATAGCAAATCTATTGAAAAATGAAGGCTGCTATCCTGTGGCTCTCTATTCCTGCAATTTCATATTTGTAAAAAGGGAGAAACATGCTCTGAATAAAAGTTAGTAACTATGAGTCACTAGCACGGGGACAATATTGTACAATAAAAACAAAACTGAACAAAATTAAAACAAAATAGCTCTGTGAAGGTAAAGACCAGGACTACCTCTTGAACAAGGAGAGAGTAGCATATTCATGAATCTTCTGTGGTTGTGTGAGCATGTTCCCTGTCAATTGATGTATCAAATGAAGAACGGCTTGGGAGAAAATTACATCGCTACAACCAGAGGCTGTAAAAAAATACTTTTATATCTTTAAAACTGAAAAGTTTTAAAAATTTATTATTTGAATTACAGATTATCTACTTTGAAATACTTTTGAGCACTAGCAAAACAAAAGGTACAAAGTGCAGATAATTCATATTACATCTATGAAGATATAATAGTAGAGACACTTCAGACATTCACACAGGTCTAAAATGATGCCAAAACAGTTAACTTATGAAATATTTCAGACCTGCTGAGAAATATTGGTAAAGTTAAGTGCATATCAAAGCATGATCAGATAACAGGTTACTGAGGTTCACTGAGGCCTTAATTTATAGATTGCCCCTTGGAAATTCAAATTTTTTAGACAAAAGTAGATGCTGCTGGCTAATTTTTGATCATGCCTGATTTTGTGAAGCTTGAAGGATCTCAGCCTATGTATGACATTTAAAAGGGAGTTGTTCTTTGTCCTTGTGATTACTCTTTGTTCCTGCAAACTCCCTATTGAAAGTAATCCTGGAACAAACCCTCTCTCCACACTCTGAAATCTTGGTCTTTCCATGTCATATGCATCCCATAATTTAATTTTTTTCACATTATTAATAAAGGGTAATCAAGAATTTTTCTTAGACATGGGAGGTTCAGTAGGCTGCTCTCCTTTTGTGGATACATTCTATGATCCTTGTGGGATTTCCATTCCAGAATGAGCTCTTCGCACACTCTGCATTCTGAAAGTTCAAATAATCACAATAAGCCAAAAATATTTATCTTTAGTGGAATGGTTTCTAGGCGCTTATACAACAACTTCACTTGTATGAATTTTATTGCTCTTATTTTTTTACTCTCTTTAGCTTTGGCTGTCTCCTGATTGATTTTATGACCTGCCGTCATACAGTATAAAATTGGTAAACTTAATTTAGTCTTTGACCCCATGTTCTATGTTTCTGTACATTGTAGAACTTTTAACTTCATGAAGACCAAAAATGTCTGTTTGTTTCTTTGGTTAATAACTTCAGTTTTTAAAATAATAAGTAAGTATTTTCTAGATTGTTCTTTTATGGGAAAATTTTTCACTTGGTTCTACTGAAGAAATAGACAAACCAGAGCAAAGAAACATAGGAACAAAACAAGCAAACAAAATAAAGCAAACCAAAACCCCAGCATCTTATGACTGACAATTAGGGTGTGACATGTATGAAAAGGACCTGCATGGGCCTTCATTTTGCACCACAAATCATGAGAATTAGAAAAACAGGAAACATCAAACTAGAAATCAGTTTTGGAGAGCCAGTCTCATGCTTTGTATCTCGTTAAAACCTCTTCAAAAGTACTCAAGGGAGTGAGAAATTTCAAGAATGCATTCTGGTATTAGAGACTATTCTTTAATATTGGCAAACTCAAATTAAGGTCCACCATTCAGTGATTGTTTATATCTCCCACAGGGATAAAACAAATGCCTCCTAGTAATTTTTTTTTTTTACAGTTTCATGTCAAAAGTGAAGTTTCCCACAACTTCTATATCTCATGGTAGTAACCAAGATAACTCTGTAGATCTTAAAAAGTTCAAGATAAAACCAAGCTTGTTGTCAAATATAATTGGTGTTCATTTTTTGTTCAACTATTTATGGAGACTCCCTTTCCAAGAGCACTGTGTTCCTGTGCCAATTTTTTCCTTCCTCCCCAAACCAAACCAACATAATTTGTAGACGTGCCCATTCCCACATTCAGAAACACACACACAGGGAAGAAGTACTGGTTAGTTTCCTGCAAATCACAGATAGCTTAGGGTGCTTCAACCCTATTGATCCTTCCTGTTTAACAAACAAATTTTGTAAAATATTCTCTCACTTTAAAAAGTCAATATTTTGTATACATCTACTGA